>CAUYQU010007460.1:0-43243 GCA_963574635.1 Cheracebus regulus
TTGCATAAGCATTTTACAGATTTAAATGAAATCCTGAGCAATAGAGCAAGATTTTCGTTCTCTCTCCCTCTTTCTCTTTCTTTCTTTTTTCTCTTTTATTCTACTTCTTTCTCTCTCTTAAAAAAAAAAGAAAAAGAAAAAAAGAATAAGAATGAGTAGGTGAATTCACACACATGGAATACACAAATAATGAGAATGAAGCACATGTGCATCTGATTTTACCAAAAAAAAATGGATGTTAATTTTTAAACATTTATATGACCATTACTATCATTCATTTTAAGTAAATATTTACTGATTCATATGAGTCAGATGCTATGCTAAATTTTAGAAATATGGGATAGAGAAATGGCTTTTCCTTTACAGGAGCTGATGACTGAATAGAGAGAAAGTCATATAAGAAGTAACCATGCAATGTCATAAGTACTTGATTCTTCAGTTAGGATAGTATCAGTTATAAAAGCCTTAAAACTCAACTCAAATTAATTTTAGCTATACTGGAATATATTGCTTCATATCATTAAACATATCTTGAGAAAGTTTACTTTGAAAGCATGGTTTGATCATATTTTTGTTTACATTTCTTGTGATTTGTGTATCTCTCCCTTCTGTTTTGTCTTCACTCAATTCTAAGGATGGTTTCCATTTTGGTAGCAAAATTTCTCAGGCATCTAAGATCTCACATCTACATACCAAATTTTCGACAGTTTGGTGTGTAGATGTGAGAGCTTAGATGTCCTAGAAATTTTCTTCTTTCATCCCTTGAATTAAAGTGTCTTGAGCTGCAATTTTTTTGCTCTTTCTTACACTGTCCTGTGCACTCTAAACAACGTGGCCTCCTTGCTTTCTCACCTTCATGGCCTACATTCAGAAAAACACCAAATTTAACCTGATTATCACTACGCCTCTTACTGTGACCTAAAATTTATTTTCAAGTATTAAGCTACCATCACAGCAATTGCAGTGACCAGAGTATTTAGATGGCTGTGAATGATTTATGCAAATCAGGACCCATCCTAGGAAATAAGGGTGGTGTTATTCACAGTCAACATATAAGTGAAAAGTATTGCGTGAAATTAGAGTGATGCCAACCACATGCAATCACAAAGTCCCACTATTATTATATTATAAAAATAGTTATAAACTAATTTGTAAAAATAGAGGAGTACAAATAATTCTGTTTTGAAAACTTTACACATTATTTTTTAAGTGTTGAAGTGGCAACAGGTATGTTACCTATAAGATGAATGCTGTCAAATGGAGAAAGAAAAAATTGCATATAGGAAAGAATTTGGGAGGATCTAGTTGCACTTATATAATTATATTATTATGTGAAAAGAAAATAATAAAAGTTTATACTTTAAACAGCTATCTATAAAGATAGTAAAAACACTGAAAAGATTTATTGAAGATGATTTTGTTCTGTTACAGTTTTGACTTGTTTCTTATTATGTTTAGATATGATATTAAGAACTAGGCATGGTATTTCAGTGAAGTTCAATGAGTGTGTTAGGATGACCAATAAGATAAAATGTAAGAATATGCCTACAGTGTTGTCAAATTGAGCTCATTTAGCCATTTATCTTATTGCTTGCTTGCATGAAATAGAGATAGATTAAAAGGTGATGAGAATTAATGTATTTTAAAGAGTTGTCATAAAAATTTAAACAGAAGAAATAGGGACAATATAAGGGCATAATCATGAAGTATCTCCAAATTCCAGTAGAATATTTCTGAACAGTGATAACACTGTAGACTGTAATAAACCTAATAGAACTTTTTATTACATTCTTCCTAGTTCGTTTTCTTTATTAAGTTTCAATATTACATGCAACCAGTCATTTTTTAAAATAGTAATGGATCTATCTGCTATTTTATACCACCATAATCTTCCCAAAAATTGGAAAATAGACTGTTGCTTTAAGACCAGAAAATTTTAAATATTAAACAAGCAGTAGTGGCAGTTCTAAAACCAAAGTAATGGAAACAGCCCATTTGCTGTTATATATGTTTCTTGACTTTTCTCCAGACATTTTGAAGATAACTAACAGACCAATGGGAATTTTCTAAAGTAAAATTGTCTAAAAACCTCTTCAGGAAATTATCTTGAGTTTCAAAATTGCAGTAAAAATAATATACTTTAGTACATTATCAGTAATAGTAATTTCAGTTCCAAAATCACAGTAAAAATAGTATACTTACTGTAATATTCCAATTTATAAGTTTTTCAGATATTTTATCATGATAATTTTTTAACATAAAAGTTGAAAGAATTTTGCACTAAACAATCCTACATTCATCACCTACAGTTAAGCTTTAACATTTAGATAGGCTTGTTTTATTTATACATCTATCCAGTTCTCTCTCCTTATTTTCATTTATTATTTTATTTTCCTTTTGAAGCATTTCACAGGAAGTTGCAGACATCAAGACAGGTAACTCTGAAAATGTCAGCATATGTATCTTTAGGTTTTACAATTTGTCTAACTTTATTTTAAGGCAAAATTTACATACAATGAAATGCATCAATATTAAGTGCACCATTTAATATAAGTTTTGACAAATGAATACAGCATGTAAACCAAACTCCTGCCAAGGTACATAACATTACCATCCACCCACAAAGCTCCCTCATGCTCCTTCCCAGGCCATCAGAGCTCCACCCAATTACCAGAAGCAACATCTTTTCTATTACAGTTTGTTTTACCTTACTCTAGTTCTTTCTATACATGGCATCATACATAATATGCTACTTTGTTCAAAGCTTGTTTCACTCAGCAAAATGTTTTTGAGACTCAGTCATGTTATTAGTTATAAGAGTCATTTATTGTTTTTTAAGACAAATACTGTATTTTACAGCTATACTATATTCTGTTTTTTCATTTTCCTATTGACGAACACCTGGTTTGTTGTAAAGCTGATAAAATTATTCTTGTAGAAATCTTTTTGTATGTTTTTCTTTATTTTGAATGCATGTCTGGCAGTAGAATGGTAGGTCACATAATGAATGTATATGAAGTTTTGTAAAAACTTTTAACAATTTTTTCCGAAGTGTTTGTGAAATTCATTTTTACCAACACTGTATGAAAATTTTGGTTGGGCCTAAACTTGCTAAACTTTGATGTTGTCAGTCTTCTTAATTTTAGCCATTCCTTGAGAGTGTGTAGTGATACGACAATGTTGCTTTAATTTACCATTCCCTACTTACTTAGTGATGCTGAACTGATTTTATGTGTTTATAGTTCACTTACACATCATAATGTATAAAATATGTGTTCAAATATTTTGCCTATTTTAAAAGTTTGTTTGTCTTTATAATGTATCATTGTAGGAGTTGTATTTTGTGAATATTTTGATTCACAGATGACTTGTTTTTGGTAATGTCATATATATCATTTTTCCCATATGTCATTATTTGTGTTGTATTTTATCTATGTATAAAAAAATTTGCCTAGCTCTAGGTCAAATAGACATTCTTCTGTATTTTATTCTGAAAATCTTTTGTATAAGCTTTTATGTTTCAGTCTATAATTATTTTTTAGGTATATTGTGAGTTATGGATGGAGATCCATTTTTTCCATATGAATATATAGTTAAATATATATCATTCATTAAAAATACATTCTATTTACAGGTAGAGATTCCTCAAGACCACTTTCAGCCTTGAAGATTCTCTAGAATCAGAAAAAACTATTATATCCATGTTTAGTGTATTTGACAATGAAAAGATACACATTAAAATTAGCAAACTATAAAGGTACATGGGACAAAGTTTTGAAGATACCAGAAATAGGCTTCTAGGTGTCCTCTCACAGTGGAGTCCCATGGATGTGCTTTGTTATCCCAGCAATGATCTGTGGCAATACATGTGATGTATTTCCAGTCAGGAAGCTCAACTATGACTTGGCCTTCAGAGATTTTATTAGGAGTCTGTCACATAGACTTGCAGCACATGTATAACTGTCCTCAGCTATTGAGATTTTAATTCCACAGACACCATAAATCTCATTGTTAACAAAAACTATTCATTTACACTTGTACTATGTGGTCTAAAGTCTCAGGCTTAGAAATCAGTTGTTCACAATTAAACACACCATTAATGTAAACAGTTAGATGGAATTTTTACCACATGGACAAGGTGTCAGACATACAAAAGCACACTTCTGAGGCAGACAATTCCAGAGGCCCAGAGCTCATTTTTGAGGAGCCAGCCAAGAGCCCATTCTGAAGAAAGATGCTTATGGGAAATATGTAGGGTTTGAATAACCCAGGCTTGTGAGTTACTCCTTCCCTGCACATTCATTCATTGGCTTGCTTTAATATATTTGTAAATAATTAAATAACACCCCCATATGTGTTAGTCTATTTCTGGACTTCAAATAATATTCTGTCACTTTGTTCATCATTCTTTATGCCATTGCCATCTTATTTTGATTCCTGTTTTATAATATTCTTGAAAACATTTATTGTAAGTAGTTAAACTATCCTGTTGTTTTTCAGAATTGCTGTAAATAATACTGTTTTTTTCAAAATTGCTTTGAATATACTAGAACTTTGTATTTCCATATAAATTGAAATGACACCTTGTTACTGTCTCCATGTAGTCACTTCGTATAATTTCTTTCTGCTTTGATTTCTTAATATTTCATTCATTCCAAACATATTTTCCTTTACATCACTCAGCATAATTCCCTTAAATTCCTTGTTATGCTAATTCCAACATCTGAGTCATTTTGCTGTCAGTCTCTGTTGATTTTCATTTATCTTGAGAATAAAAAACATTCTTCTTTATTCACGTTTTGGAGTAATTTAGGATGCATATAGAAAATTATGACTATTATCTTTTGGAGATCATGAGTATTGTAATCATCTTCTGAATCTTTTTTGCTATTTAGTGTGTAATGTAATTTACTTTGTTGAAATCACACCTCTGCAAAATCTATCTCTGTGTGGCATCTGAAGTCTTGGTTGAGTTATTTTATCCTTAGGTGACATGCTTAGAGTCAGACCCACAAAGTCATTATTCTAGAAACACGGACACAGTTTATAATTTCAATTGGTGACCTTCTCCTTTTCTGGCTCTTCCCAGTGCAGTGTGTATGCTCACTTACTAGCAGCCATGGTTGTCCCAAACTCTCTCTTCTAGTACATCTTTGAAATCAGAAAGACTCTGCTCTTTCTATTGCAACTTTGGCTACTACCCATGGCATGGTTTAGAACTGCCTTTAGTCTAACAGCTAGAGTAAATGAGAGACTCAGTCAGTGTCATTTCCCTTTTTTCTATTGTAGACTACCCTGAAGAATATGCTATTTTTGGCTGGTCTTTTTTTTTTTTTTTTTTGCTTTTTATATTTTGTTCAGAGTTTATATTTATTATCTGCAGAAAATTATTCATATAGATGCTTATTTGGCCATTACCAGAAGCAAAATTCCTTTGGAATTGAGGATCACAGATGGTGAATAATTTGCCTCTATGGCTGACTTGTTCAGTAGAAATCTTTATAGATGCCTTGGGAGTGACATTGCATAATCTGTATTACTGAGATTTGAAATATATTCCAGTAAATTTTGTGTTTGAAAAAGATTTTCTGCATGCATATGATGTCCAATCCCACTCAAAAGCTTTCTAACATCATAGTAAATGCTTAAATTGCATAGACATGCATAAACACAAAGGGAAAAGAGAAGCAACATAAAACAGTTTACAACACAATTTTGAAAAATATAAAGCAGATGGTCAGAGAGTAACTAAGAAAAAGATGTCTAGAGTTAAAGATGTTAACAAGAAAAATGAACTAAAGTAACTTAAAACTTTCAGACATTGGAGACCCAAGTAACTTTTAAGTGTGAGATAATGGTAGAGCTAAAATGGAGAAGTTACTTCTAAGTATTTAGAAAGCTAAGTTAGATAATTCTCCCTCCCTCATTCACTTATCCAACTATCCAGACGCTTACTCTCTTCTAAGAAAATGAGATGAAGCTTACTTTCTGGAGAAAAAATAAATAAACCTAAGGGATTCCAAATACCAGTATATCAGGCACAACGTATGTAACAAAAATGAGTCATATTGAAAGAAAAGATTGGGTTAAACAAAAGCCAATAGAGTAAAAAGGAAGAATTCTGTCTACTAATGGTAGAAATTAGTTAAGCTAACACACAGACTCAGATTGTCAAATCTCACCTAATATCAATATTTACTAAACATTTGAATAATATAAGAAATAAAAAAGTTCAGATAATGAGATGTCTGGAACATCAAGAGTAGCATCCCAGTTTCTTGTTATATTAATCTATGATACTTGTTCCAGAATAGGTAAGGTCACCATGTGAGATTCACTCATACAGAGCAAACATTTAAATTATTATATATCTTTGTATTTTGAATCAAATATATTGCTCTAAAGAAAGACAAAAAGGAAAAAATATTGGAATACCTTACATAAAATCTGATACAATAAGGTGTTCAGAAATTAAGAACATAGGAAAAAGAGAGAAAGTGATAATTAAAGAAATAATACAATAATTTCACCTCCTCCCCTAATACACACAGAAAGTAAGATTACCCAGAAGTACAAGAAAATTAATTTTAAAATCCTTATTAATCAGAGCATATTTTCATGGACTTTTATAATACTAGACTTAATGAATAGAATTTAAGAGCTCCCCAGAAGATAATGGTAGTGTGACCAAACCTTTATTATAAAGCTCTTAAGATGGTTATTTTACTTATTTTCCGTTGATACTATAATTTTTGTGTTCCATGAATGCTTGCTTGAAAATAGTCATTTTGGTAGAGGGTAGTCACTCGTAATTGATTAACTTTATTCATATACTAACCTCAAGAACTCCCTGCAGGGTTGATGAACTTGCTTTTCTTTCAAAAAACAATGCTTCTTAGGTCATGCAGATCTTGTAGTTGGTGTCTGTACCTCTGAAATAGACTGATGGGGTCTAGAACCTGAAGAATGCATCAGCTTTGATCATTGGGAAATCCCACCTCCCATATTTCTATCTTGCTCATAAAAGTCTTCAGTTATGTTGAAAGGAAGTCAAATTTGAGTGACCATCTCTCCAATTCTCTAACTTTTGCCAAATTAAATAAACCTTTCTCTGCTCATAGGTGCTGATATGTCAGTGATTGGTTTACTCTGCATTGGGTACACAAATCTACATTTGGAGTTTGATAACAGTAGGACAAATATAAAGGATCAGTGACAGAAACTAGAACCTTAATAATGATAGATTGAAGACCAGGGAGTGACTATTTAAAATTCTGATTTAAAAAAAAATCTACACCCAACTCCATATTAATCAAGCCATTGAGTAGAATAGCATTGTCAGATCCTAAAATAAAAATTAACTAATTTTTCTTAAGAAGCGACATAACTACAGAATGTAATCGAAAAGAGGAAGGAATCCACCAAAAATGTTTAAAAATATAAAATCAGATATTCAGAAATACTGTATCTAATCATGACAGAGATAAATGAATTCTAAAGGTGATGATGAGGAAAGTGATTAATAGTAAAGATGAAGATAAATAGTAACGTACCACGCCAGTTTACAGGGAAATCTTGGGCACCCTGGGGTTCCACACCACAGTTTCCATGCAGTTATACCATGCCTGACCAGTGAAGAGCTCCAGAAAGATGGTTTCTGTGACATGCACCAGCCTGCATGTTTCCTCCCCATACTGCAGCTTCCCCCAACCCCACTGCAACTCCCACTTTGCTTAGCTAAAGCTGCTAAGAGAACAGGGTATCCTCCCATGCCTGGAGCAATCACTACTGCTTGTGGGTCACAGAGAAGGCACATGGTTGCGTGCTGGTTAATCACCTGTCACAAACCCAAACCACTTCCACTGTAATAACAAACAGCAACTCCAAAAGTGGTGGCACTGTGCTAACTGCCACAGGGAGACGTATACACCAGCATCTGCTAGCACTCAGCTGCAGCTGCCACACACTGGTCTCTTAGCACAGTTAACTCCAAATCTCAAGGAGCCGCAGAACAAAGTTGGTGCCCAGTACAAGTCCCCCAGAGTTAGAGCACATAGTCTGGGAGTTAGAAGCTGAATGCAGGTCCCCTTAAATCTTCCAGAAACAAAAAAAGTGGCTGAACCAATGTTATACCGCAATCAAACCCTCTAGGTCAACAAATAGGAAAAAGAAAAGAAAAAAAAAAATCTGAAGGTCAACAACTTCAAAGAATGAAGTTAGATAAGCCAACAAAGATGAGAAAAAAAAAATCAGCAAAAGAATGCTGAAGACTCAAAAAGCCAGAGAAACTTCTTTTCTCCAAATGACCACATCACCTCTCCTGCAAGAGTTCAGAACTGGGCTGAGGCTGAGACAGCTGAAGTAACTGAAGTAGAATTCACAATATGAGTAAATACAAAGTTCACTGAGCTACAGTAATATGTTGTAACTTACTGCAAGTAAGCTAAAAATGATGATGAAACATTGTAAAAGCTGACAGACAAAAGAGCCAGTATGGAGAAGAACATAACCAACCTGATAGAGCTGAAAAACACACTACAAGGATTTCATAATGCAATCAAAAGTATTAATAGCAGAATGGACCAAGTGGAGGAAAAACCATTAGAGCTTGAAGACCATTTATCTGAAATAAGACAGGCATACAAGAATAGGAAAAAAGAATGAAAAATAATGAATGAAACCTCCCAGAAATATGAGATTATGTAAAGAAACCAAATCTATGACTAATTGGTGGACCTAAAAGAAACAGGGAGAAGGGAGCCAACTTGTGAAACATATTTTAGAATGTCATCCATGAGAACCTTCTCAACTCAGTGAAAGAGACCAAAATTTAAATTCAGGAAATGCAAAGAACCCCAGTAAGATACTCCATGAGAAGATTATCCCCAAAACGCATAATCATCAGATTCTCCAAGGTCAAAATGATAGGAAAAAAAAATGTTGAAAAAAAGAGACAAGAGAAAGGGCAGCTCACCTATAAAGGGAAACCCATCAGACTAACAGTGAACCCCTCAGCTGAAACCCTACAAGCCAGAAGAGATTGGGAGCCAATATTTAACATTGCTAAAGAAAAGACATTTTAATTCAGAATTTTATATCTGGCCAAACTAAGTTTTACGAGCAAAGGAGAAATGAGAACCTTTTCCAACAAGCAAATGTTAAGGAAATTTGTTACCACCAAACCTGCCTTAAAGAGCTCTTGAAGGAAGCACTAATTATGGAAATGAAAGACCCTTACCAGCCACTACAAAAGCATACTGAAATATAGTATAAAGCAACCGCATAGACAAGTCTGCAAAATCACCAGCTAACATGATGACAGGATAAAATCTACACATATCAATACTAATCTTGAATGTAAATGGGCCAAGTGCTTCAATTAAAAGACACAGAGTGGCAGGCTAGATAAAGAACCAAGACCCCCTGGTATGCTGTCTTCAAGAGACTCATTTCACAGGCCATATAACATATAGGCTCAAAATAAAGAAATGGAAACAAATCTAACAAGCAAATGAAATCAGATAAAAGCAGGAGTTGCAATTGTAGTTTCTGACAGAATAGATCTTTAACCAATAAAGATTTTAGAAAGACAAAGAAGGGTAATATATTTATATAATGGTAAAGCGTTCAATGTTTTTTTTTTTTGCCTTCACATAATGGTAAAGAGTTCAATTCACCAAGAAAATCTAATAATCCTAAATATATATGCACCCAACACAGGAGCACTGAAATTTGTAAAGCAAGTCCCTAGAGGCTTTCAAAGACATTTAGACTGTAACACAATAACAGTGGGAGATTTTAACACCATACTGACAGTATTAGACAGATCACTGGGAAAGAAAATTAAAGGTATTTAGGACCTGAGCTCAGTACTGGATCAACTGGACCTGACAGTCATCCACAGAACTTGTCATTCAAATATAAGAGAATATACATTTTTGGCATCACCACATGACACATACTCTAAAATTTATCAAATAATTGAAAGGTAAACACTCCTTAGCAAACGCAAAAACACTGAAATCATAACAAAGTGTCTCAGACTACAGCACAATCAAATGAAAAATCAAGACTAAGAAATTCACTCAAAATCATCCAATTACATGGGAATTGAATAAACTGCTCCTGAATGACTTTGGGGTAAATAATGAAATTAAGGTAGACATCAAGAAATACTTTGAAACTAATGAGGACAATAATTAACATCCCAGAAACTCTGGGACACAGTAAAGACAGTGTTGAGGAAAATTTATAGCACTAAATGCCACATCAAAAAGTTAGAAAGATCTCAAGTTAACAACCTATGGTCACAACCAAAAGAACTACAGAACCAGGAGCAAACAAAGCCTAAAGTTAGCAGAAGACATGTAACAAGCAAACTTAGAATTAAACTGAAGGAGACAGAAACAAACAAACAAACAAAAAAATCATTCAAAAGATCAATGAATGTGGAACGTGTTTTTTTCATTTTTTTTTTGAAAAAATTTAAGAAAAATAGAGCAATAACTAGACTAACAAAGAAGAGAGAAGATTCAATTAAACACAATCAAAGCAACATAGGGAATATTATCACTGATCCTGCAGAAATACAAACAACCATCACTGGTTATGATATTACCAATGCTTTTATGCACATAAAACAGAAAACCTAAAGGAATGTATGAACTCCTAGACACTCTTTCAAGACTGAACCAGGAAGAAATTGAATCCCTGGACAGAGCAATAACAAGCTTTGAGATTGAGGCCATAATAAATAGCCTATCTATCAAAAAAAAAAAAAAGAAAAAAAAAGTCCAGATTCACAGCTAAATTCTACCATAAAAGAGCTGGTACCATTTCTACTGAAACTATTTGAAAAAGTTAAGAATAAGGGACTCTTCTCTAACTCATTCTATGAAGCCAACATCATCCTGATACCAAAACGTGGTAGAGATACAACGAGTAAGAAAATTTTATGCCAATATCATTGATGAACATTGATGCAAAAATTCTCAAGAAAATTTTGGCAAACCAAATCCAGCAGCACATCAAAAATCATTTCCACAATTATCAAGTAGGCTTTATCCCTGTGATACAAGGCTAGTTCAGCATACTAAATCAAAAAATTTGATTCATTATATAAACAGAACTAAAGACAAAAAGCAAATAATTATCTCAATAGATGCAGAATAGCCTTTTGATAAAAGTCAACATGAGTTCATGTTTGAAAACTCTCAATAAAGAAGGTGTTGAAGGAATATACCTCAAAATAATAAGAGTTGTAAATGACAAATCCACAGCCAACATCATACTGAATGGGTAAAAGCTAAAGCATTCCTGTTGAAAACCAGTACAAGACATGGATATCCTCTCTCAATACTCCTATTCAGCAGAGTATTGGAAATTTTTGTCAGGGCAAAAGGGTATTCATATAGGATGAGAGGAATTCTATCTTTCTTTGCAGATTACATAATTCTGTATTTAGAAAACCCATATAGTCTCAACCCCAAACCTCTTAAGCTGATAAACAATTTAAGCAAAGTCTCTGGATACAAAATTAACGTACAAAAATCACTAGCATTTCTATACACCAACAACAGTCAAGCTGAGAGCCAAATCAGAAATGAATTCCTATTCACAATTGACACAAAAAGAATAAATACCTAGGAGTACAGATAACTAGAAAGGCAGAAGAGTTCCACAAGAAGAACTACAAACCACTGCTCAAAGAAATCAGAGATGACACAAACAAATGAAGAAACATCTCATGCTCATGAATAGGAATAATCAATATCATTAAAATAGCCATACTGACCAAAGCAATTCATGGATTCAGTGCTATGCTTATTAAACTACCATGAATATTCTTCACAGACTAGAAAAAACTGTTTAAATATTCATATGGGACCCAAAGGTAGCCTGAATAGTCAAGGAAATCCTAAGCAAATGAACAAAGCCAGAGGCATCACATTATCAAATTTGAACTATACTACAAGGCTGCAGTAACCAAAACAGCATGGTACTGGTACAAAAAGACACATAGGCCAATGGAAAAGAATAGAGAACCCAGAAATAATACCGCACACCTATGACTCTCTGATCTTTGACAAACCTGACTAAAACAAGCAATGGGGAATGAAATCTGTATTCAATAAATGGTGCTGGGGTAACCAGCTAGCCAAATGCAGAAGATGAAAGCTAAACACCTTTCTTACACCTTACAAAAAAATTAACTCAAGATAGTTTAAGACTTAATATAAAACCCCAACCTATGAAAACCCTAGAGGACATTCTAGTCAATATTGTTCAGGACATAGTCATGGGCAAAGTTTTCACAATGAAGATGCCAGAAGCAATTGCAACAAAAGCAAAAATTGACAAATGATGGGATCAAATTAAACTAAAGAGTTTCTGCACAGCAAAATAAACTATCATTTGTGTGAGCAGACAACCTACAGAATAGGAGAAAATTTTTGCAAACAATGCATCTGACAAAGGTCTAATATATAGCATCTATAAAAAACAAATACACAAGAAATAGACAAATAACTCTAGAAAAAGGCGGCCAAAGGACAGGAACAGACACTATTTAAAAGAAGACATACATGCGTCCAATAATCATATGAAATAAAGCTCAACATCACCTCAAAACTATCATCATAGGGGTGTTACTGGTGATAGGAATGTATATCTTACTCCCTTGCCTAATGCCTCTACTTTGCCAAGTGGTCAGAAGGTTTATCACTACCATGGTTCAGGAAGACACTTCAGCACGGGCTTACATGAGCCACTGCCAATCAGTCTCACCAAAACACCCAGACAGCAAGACTGAAGGTGAGAGAGTGAGAACTCCCACTAAAAAGTAGCAGTGAGAGTCTCAAAGGGAGGAATGAGAAGGAGCCTCCCTCATTCCTTAGCCTTGCACCCTCCAGATAGAAGGGAGGGTAGAAGAGGTAAAATACCAAGGAACTGCATGCGACCAGTGATCTGGCGAATTGCTGACACCACTGGCCAGGCCACAATGAGGCCCAGAGTCTGGGAAAGTAACTCCCCTCTTGATAACTAGTACATATGTTTCCTATAAACCTTGAAAATGTTGCAAAGAATGTTATCCCTGCCGGCCTGAGCCTGGCAGTGAGTCACGTCCTCCAGGCTTACAGAACCCAGACCCGTTCCTGGAAATACCTATGTCCACTGGCAATTTACTGCCTTTGTCCAGCTCCTATAAGCTTACCCCTTGCCCTTCCCATGTGTGCCAAATATGAACCAGCAGATCAATGAAGCCAGAGACTGTAAGGTCATATGCCGAGCCTATGGGCAATGACACAGTTCTGCCTTAGTTTCTCCTTTAGAGTTGTAAGCCTATAAAAAGGGAAAGGAACTGTTCCTCGGGGAGCTTGCTACTTGGGACTTAAGTCTACAGAGACTTCATAGCCGATTGAAGGTCTCTTTCTTCTTCTTCTTCTTCTTCTTCAAAAAAAAAGAGAAATATAAATCAAAACTGCAATAATATAAATCAAAACTGCAATATGATACCATCTAACACAAGATGGCACTGGTACTGACTGTTATTCAAAAGTCATAAAATAACAGATGCTAGCAAGGTTGTGGAGAAAAAGTAATTATATCCTATTGATGGAAGTGTAAATTAGGTCAACCATTGTGGAAGACAGCATGGCAATTCCTCAAGATCTAAAGACGGAAATACCATTTGACAAAGCAATCTCCTTACTGAATATATATACTCAAAGGAATATAAATCATTCTATTATAAAGACACAGATAGGCATATGTTCATTGCAACTCTCTCCACAAAAGCAAAGACATGGAATCAAACTAAATGCCCATCAATGATAGACTGGAAAAGAAAATGTATTACACATACGCCACGGAATACTATGCAGCCAAAAAAAGAGAACAAGATCATGTCCTTTGCTTTTTCAGGAACTTGGATAGAGCTGGAGGCCATTAACCTCAGCAAACTAAGAACAGAAAACCAAATACTGCATGTTATCACTTATAAATAGAAACAAAATGATGAGAACACATAAATACATAGAGGAGAACAACATAGACTGGGGCCTATTAGAGGGTGGAGGATGCAAGGAGTGAGATGATCAGAAAAAATAACTAATGCTACTAGGTTAATACTGAAGTGATAAAATAATCTGTACAACAAACCCACATGACACAAGTTTACCTATGTCAAAACTGCACATGCATCCCTGAACTTTAAATAAGGGTAAAACAAAATAGTAAGCATACCAGTGCAGACTGCAATAAAATGATAAAACTCTTAAAGGGAGAAGAGGGACAACTCAAGAAATGACTCAAGAAAAGCAATTGAGTAAGAATAGTAATCAAGTAGGTGAAAAGAATGTGAAAGCAAAAAGCAAAATATCAAATAACTTCAGGAGTGGCAAAACATGGCAAAAGAATAAAGTGAAAGCATATTATACTATGCAGCTGTGTCTAAAATGGTATTTGCATACTCATACATTTTATTAAAATTACCTCATTGGTCACAATATTGACAAAACCAAAATTGCGACATAGACAATCATGGTATTAGAATTTGGGAGGTGTGGTGTGTCTGTGTGTGTATGCATGTATGGGTGTTGTGTGTGTTCCCTAATCTACTCATATCAAAGTTCACTTTTGTGGATTTATTTGAGTACATATGACTTTCTTCACAGTTTCCTTATCAGTAGTGATTACACCATATTCTAGTTATATATTTATATGTATGTGCCCCTCAGCAGATGTCAACCCTGTGAATAACTGAATTTGTCAATTATCCTTGTATATTCCATGTAGAGTAGATAATCTTTCTTATAATGACTCTCAAGGAATACTAAAGATGTGTTAATAAATGAACACATTAATTTTTTTGTGTCCTAAATTATTTGTTCAAAATAAAAATCATATTTTTAACCTTTATATCTGCAATAGATGTATGTACTTAATATTCACTCCTAGAGAAGTGAATTTATACATTCTTCAACATAACAATGACATGAGCAATTACAAAACACTAGATAAAATTCCTCCTTCACACAAAACAGAGATTGTATAGATAGATGGTAGACAGATAGATAGATAGATATTTAAAAAAATAGTAAATTTGAAAAAAGCTTGAAAGCATATTACTTCTTACTTTTGTTTCATGGCTCCACTTATTGCAACAAAATTCTGATTTCATTCTCTAATTTTACTGAGAAAATTAATTGTTACAGTGGAGACAATCAATGAACTGATCAGGAAGACATATTATTAATTTTTAAAATAAAGCTGCTAAAGCTAATAAGATCATTCATTTCAATCACTGTTTATAAAGTAACTTTCTACTTTGCTCAGTCATTAAAATTTTATCAAGAAAGAAAAATGGAATAGGCTCAATTAATAAGACTAATATTATTTAGAAGAAACGGCTACAAGACGAATTCTATCTGATTTACCTACGGGATATTGTCACTAATTAGGTTCTCCAGAAATGGATATTGAGGAGAGTGATACACAACATTTTTTATTGGACTGAAATACTTTGGGGAGAAGTAGAGTTAGTTATTGAAAAATAAATAATAAAAACTAAAAGAAAAAAATCAACTTAAATTTGTATTATAATGAAAAAAATAATTTTAATTCATTTTATTTATTCTGTGCTATGCTCTCTGAAAAATTCTGGTTTCGAAATTTAACTTCAAAATATTGTTGAAAGTCTAATTTATATTATTGTTAAGGGTAACTGCATTAATCAATTGAAAATAAAGAAATAAAAAGTAAATGTTATCTGCTGAATAATGTACCATTATTTAGCTCACACCAATAAAGTAGCAACTTAATTTTACTTATTATAATAAACACAATACTTAATTTATGGAGTACTGATATATTGTAAATCTATTTCAAATAGACATTTCTGAATATGTGTATCAAAAAGTGAAACAAATAGTTTTACTTCATGTATGAAGATGACAATCACTTCAGTTCAACATATATATATATATATATATATATAATTACAACAATAAAAATATGAAGAACATTACTTTTTTCATAACATAAACTTCATGTGAAACAAGATCTCCAACCTTTCTTTTACACTCATGGATAATTTACTCATAAACTGTGTCGGTGTATTTACTTTAGGACCTGAGGGCTGAGACTGTTTCTTGTTAATAGTTAAGAAGTAGCACACTAGAGACACCTTTAAACTCATCTTGGCGTAAGTTATATTTTAGTTGGCTTTATTCCTTCTATTTTGTTTCTCTTCCTGAAATAATGTCTTCCTTTGCTCCTGGATTATTTCCAACTGTGTTCTGCAGCTGTTGGTTCAATTCATGATAAACAACTGATTACACAAATCATAGAACAAGTTAATCAGTCTGGGACTTTAGTAATGAAAAATAAAGTGGAAGCAAGTTAATTTATCAGTTTTAAGTAGAGAAGGTACCTAAAACTAATTAAACACTGGTATCAGTGACAGTAATTTAAGCTGTAGTTCCAAAACCTTTATACTCCCTAGAACTACAGTTTTCATAATAATAGTGTCAAATTACAATTTCATCTTTTGAATCTTTATATTTCAGTACTATGAAACAAACACTATGTTATAAAAGTGACCTTGAAATTAGAATTAGTAAGATGTTAAAACCTGTCATGTAAGAATCTGTATTACCTGACAACATATTTCCCTTTGTCCTTGGTAAATGATTATTATTATAAGTGATTTCCATGGAAAGATAATATCTAAGAAATATCCAACATAGTTTTAGAGGGAAGAAGTGTTATACCTATGATGCTTTTATCATTGCTCTATTGAGTAGAGGATTTTTTAAAAAAATACTGGTGACACAGATGAATATTAAACTCATAGTTTTCAGTATGTATCTAATGTAATGGTCTAATAAGAATATTTAGTTAAATCTGATATCAATTTAGCATCTCCAAGATATCTGGTATAAATGTTCAACTTTCGTATTAGAAGAAGGCAACATATAGTGTAATAAATGTTTGTATTACATCTGTATAATATTGTAGTAAAATGATTGTTGTGGCAATAATGATAGCCTATAATCTGTACTGACGAGTGGAACCATGAATGTCTGAAGTTACAAAACAATGGCTATTCATGCATACTGAAATAGAAAATGCCCGGTCGTGCATGGAAGATCAATGTAGATACTATCAAACGTTGCAAATTCTATGTTCCTTTATGTTTGTGGAAAAAAAAAAAACCACCCAAGAATGGTAGACAAGTATGAGTGTTTGCTTCACTAACTTTTCATTCGAGATTGTGTTAACATTTGATTTGCTAAAATCGTTCTCATGTACCATTTAGAAAATAGCGTGCTAACACATACAACAAAGTAGTGTCCTGCCACATCTTGAGGACTCACTCAGCACATCATTAAAAAAAATTATTGGACATTGTTATCTTCAGGTACATATGTCTAAAATCAGTTAGATAATTAGATAATCATAAATCAACACCTAAGCTTTTTTAAATATTATGTGTGTTCTCAGTGGGGTAAGAATTTTAGAGTTTTACTTGCCTACATTTGCAAAGCCTCTACACGATGCCATGCTGACTTCCACCCTTGTATATGTTCTTGAAAGAAAAATATTTCAAGTTCCCCCAAAGTACATTTTATCTGTCATTTCCCTTATTTTCAAAAGTGAATAATTGATACAGCACTCCTTAAGTAGGTAACATCACACAGATCACCTTTGAATCTTCTGAGCCAAATCCTAGTTAATTGACCATACTTTTTTCTTTTCAGCAGGCAGCTGAGGGCACAGGTGGATTCTGGGTATTGATTACTTACTCAGAAAAACAAGGCATGTCTTTATGTTAACTGGGTGAAAAGTAGCTTTGCACTATACATGCTCTTCAAGAATTCATTGCAACTTGTTTGTTTTATACATAGTCCATAATGAAACAGCAATTGTTTGCTTCTCCAGTAATGCACAAGACAACTATTATTTGGCTTCTAGAAAAATGTATACTAAAACATATTCCATAAAAAGCAACCTTAATTTTTAATTCTGTCAGTTTTTGTACCTATTTACAGTTTTCTATTTTGTGTACTCTCTCACTGGTCATGCTTGCAAATTAAATGCATAAAATTTCTTAGAAACTCATGAATTATCTATTCTATCACTCGGAATTATTTGTTTAAATCTGTATTATAATATTTTACTATGGATTGATACTGGAAGGGGACATTATTAGACAATTGGCAATATTTAAATATTGACATATATTCGTGTTTGATGAGTTTTACATTCTCTAAATTTAATAGTTTGTGATTAAGTTAAAATAAGACTTTTTTTATTAAAAACATATTTGTAAGTGTTTTGGAGTGACTTGTGATATATGCTATTGCCTTCCTATTTTCCAGCCAATATATAAATACAGCATAGTATTTTTAATACACTATGTATATACCCTGTCTGTATACTAGGCACTACATACAATGTGGTCTCTCTCTCTCTTTCTCTCTCTCTCTCTCTCTCTCTCAATATTGTGATATAATGCTGGCATTCACTATTATATATATATGTGTGTGTGTGTGTGTGTGTGTGTGTGTGTGATATGTGTGTGTATGTGTATGTAATTCACCAAGTGTACCTTTGGGTAAAACTCACTATAATACACATACATACACACACAAACACACATCTCTCTCTCTCTCTCTCTCTCTCTCTCTCACACACACACACACACACACACACACACATATGGAGGGGAAATAGGCAAATATAAAACAAAAGTTGCAAATTATGACCAATGGTGAGTGAACATCTTTTGCCAGATAAATTTTGTTGGGATAAAGTCACTTTATAAATCTGTGATATTTTTAGAAATATTATGTATTCCTCTTATATGGTACTGATGTTCCTATTTCTGTATGCACCAGTTTTATTTAACAATGAATTTACCTGGCTCATTATTTGAATGTTTTGTTGACATTAGCCGAGATGTTATTGAAATCCCTGATATTGAAGGGATCTGATGTTCTTCAGTAGTGATTGCATCTTTAACATCTGCCAAGTAGAAGGCTACAAATTATAAAGTGGAGTCACGAACAATTTTATTAGATATTAATTGGCTCCAAAGACCAAAGCTGCCACTGAGACTCACCTTCTTACTGGTGCCAGAAGCTCCAATCAGAACATGTTTCATAGCTGACACATGCAACACCATAAAAGTAATAAGATCATAAGGACTAGTAATGACACAAGACACATTTTTTTTTGAATTTCTACCAGGGCCAAAATGCCCCTTGTTTTCCATTCAAAAGCGCTTTGTTCCCTTATCTCCTCCCTCATTACCATCCTCCATGATAGTTATAGAAAGGGCAGTTATTGCATAGGTTTTTCTTTCGGCTCATGGAAAGTACTTTACCTTGGTTTCCATGTCAAAGATGGCAGCATCAGTAATAGAAAATATCTTAAGTCTGCAGCTTATAACCACCTTTTACATCAGTCAATCCAGATCATTATTCAAGAGTCAGTAGACACCAAGAACCCTTTAATTAATGTAAAAAAAATCAACATCATCTTATTGCTTAGAGAGCTTGAATTGATTCATATTTACCACAGTTCTTGGCTTTGGATTAGAGCTTCCAATACTGTAAAATATGCATTCCTAATCCTACTTTCTGGGAGATATGTCAGGGTATTCCATTCACTCATAATATCCATAATTTATTTAGATATTTGAGTAATAACCACATTCTTCACAACTGAATGTATGTTAAAAATTTAGTATTGACCATCAACAACTTCTCTTCATCACTAAAACCTCATATGCTACCATTCATTCTAAACTCACACAAACACACACAGTTACTCATTATAGGTCCTTTATCACAGTGTCTGGGAAATACTGTGCAGTAAGCTCCAGAATCCATAACTTTTATCTTGCTGTATCATTGCCCTTCCTTGATTCAATGGTTTTTGTTTCCCGAGCAAATACCAATAGTGTGAATATTGCAAATTTTTATGTTTCTGTTTCTATAACACAACTTCTATTTTAATATCCTTGAGAGTTATATGTCCTGCTCACATTATATATTCCAAGATTTTTGTCATGTTAGATTATGAGTGGTTAGCATACCATATGGATTTCAAAATATCTTTTCTGTTTGTTTGTTTGTTTTTCTATAGTACCCTGCAACGTTTTCCAAATATACTTGACCATAATGGGTTTGGGAACATTGTCTAGATCGTACTACTGCTACCAATTTGTATTTCCACTATGTTGGAAAATGCTAATACCCCTTTCAGATTAATGTGATGGCCAGACACTGACAAAAATCTATGTAAAGCAAATTAAACTTACTTATCTAAAAGATGCAAAAGGCAACCAGTATTGGAAGGTTACGCAGAAGAGAGGGTAACAACATAAGCCAATGATAGGATTAAAGTTTTCCAACTGCTTCAGTGCAGACATGTGGTTGGAGATGATAAATCTACATGGAAGTCACATTGGAACTTTTGAAATTTTACTTGCCTCACATTACTCCCAGACTTTTATTTATTAGGCTAAAAGCACAATTTCTTAACCTCAATTCCGTTAACATTTTCAATCAGATAATTGTGGTTGTGTGGGTCTTTTTTGTATATTGTAAGATGTATAGCAGTATATCTGGCTTCCAACCACTATATGCTAATAATCCAGTTTACTCCCAGTTGTAACAATTAAAAACATCTCCAGAATTCACCAAATGTACCTTTGGGTAAAACTCACTACCTTTGTAAGAACTGCTGTGCTAAAGCAATTTGGACGGCACCCTTTCCTTGAGATATGCTGAAGACCAAGCACATGCATGTCATGTTTCTCATTAATCTTAGAGCTAAGGAATGCACAATATGGGAAGAGGGCATAGTGCTTTTTGGCTTAAGCACACTTTTCATGTTTCTGCCCTTAACATTTCCAGCAATTCAGACAGAAAACACTTCTGAATTCAACACTGTTAGTAATAGAACAGAGAAGAGAAGTCAGTTATTAAGAGATTATGCTTATAACCCTATAAGGTCTACACTTTCTTTATAAATAATAGAAAGTCTAAAGAGGGCAGCTGCTTGGAATGATTAGACAACTCAATTAGACTAAGGCTGGCATGGTTGCATTTCTCTAAAACTATTCATAATTCAATTTCCCTAGAACTGTACAGTTGTTATAGCCTTATACACCCCATCTTTGTTCAAGGCAATAAGAATATAAAAATGTTTAGTATTAGGTCTCTTAGTAATTACTATGATTAAAAAAAATTCTTTGACAGAGAAGAGACGTCAGCAAGAAGGGCAGAATATCTACCCTTCTTTTTCCCCATGAATACACCTATTTCAACATTACTATATGAACCAATTCCCTTTGCGAGAGATTCAGAAAGAAATACAGAGGCATCTGTACCTCAGGCAAGTGTGAATCCAGCCACAATTAAAGTGGGAAAAAAAAAAGGATATTCTTCTCATTATAACCCTTTTCCAGCACAGCTACAGAGTGGTTAACTCAATAAACCAATAAACCTTTGGAAAACCAGTGTCTTGGAGAGTTTTCCTGATTTTTGTTTTTTAGTAGTTTCATAGTTTCAGGTCTTAGATTTAAGTCTTTAATCCATTTGGATTTGATTAATGTATATATGATAGGATAAAGGGATCTAATTTTATTCTTCTGCATCTAGATTTCTGGTTTTCCAAGCAACATTTATTGCAGAAACTATCCTTACAGCAGTGTATGCTCTTGGCATCTTTGTCAAAAATTAGTTCACTGTAGACATATACATTTATTTCGGGGATCTCTATTTTGTTTCATATTTTGTTTTGTTTGGTCTTTGTGTCTATTTTTATCCCAGTATTAGGCTGTTTTGGTTACTATAACTCTGTAGTATAATCCAAAGTCAGGTAATGTGATTTCTCCAGATTTGTTATTTTGCTCAGCATAGATTTGGGTATTCTGGGTCTTTACTGATCCCATATACATTTTAAGTGTTTGTTCTATTTCTGTGAAGAATGTCATTGGCATTTTGATAGTGATTGTATTGAATCTGTAGATTAATTTGTGTAATATGGACATTTTAAAATACTGACTTTAAAAGGTTAATAAAATTTATGAACTTTTAGTTAGACTAAAAAAGAGAGAGAAGACTCAAATAAATAAAATCAGAAATGAGAGATATTAGAGCCGATGCCACAGAAATAAAAAGGATCATAAGACACCTTTATAATCAAATATACAGCAACTAACTGGACAACCTGGAAGAAATGGACAAACTCTCAGAAACGTACAATTTTCCAAGAGCTAGAGAAATGAAGAAATGTAGCATATGAACATACAAGTGACTAGTAAGGTTATTGAATCAGTTAATTAAAAATTTTCCAACCAGAAAATCCACAAACCAGGTAGTTCCACTGGTGAATTTACAAAATATATAAATAATTAAACCCAGTCTTTCTCAAACTCTTCCAAAAAATTAAAGAACAGTGAATTATTCTAACTTTATTATATAGAAGACAATTTGATGCTAATATCAAAGACATAGACACTTAAAGAAAATAAAAACTACAGGTCAATATTTCTAATGATCATAGCCATACAAATTCTTAACAAAATATTGGAAAACAGAATTCAACAGAAAATATTTAGAAAACCTACATCATTACCCAATGGGATTCATCCCTATGATGCAGAATCAGTCAATAAGCTATAGTATATCTAGGTGGAGGCAGCAATGCCCCCAACAACAACTCTGCTGGGTGCATCCCATGCCACAGTTTTCTGTAAGTTGGTAATGACAGCACTGCGCAGACACTGCCAGCGTTTACTGTATGTGCGCTCTAGAGGAGCCCATCCCACACTGAGACCCCTCAGAATCCCACCTGGGGCAGGAGAGAAACCTGAAGGTGGAGTACAGGGAGTAGAGCCTGTGGTATCAGGAAATGTGGAACAACACAGATGGAGGGTAGGCAGCAGCTGTTGGCCCCTACTTTGAAACTGCTTTGCCTCCAGGTTCTTGCACTCTGGGAAGAGGGTAAACCCTCATGATCTATGTGCTGCCTTCTGAGACATTCTTCAATTGTCTTGGAGATTACCTCCTGGCTTCAATTCCTTATAAAGCAATTGCTTGCTCACTCCTTAGTGTTCTCTACTAAACTGGCTTCTTTTTTTTTTTTTTTCAATGTGAATAGGTTGAGAATTCTGCTTTCTTTTTGATTAGCAATTCTATCTTTAAGTCATTTTTCTCTTCTTATGTTTTACTATCAGCAGTCAAGAGAAATCAACATACACCTTCCACATTTTGCTTAGAAATAGCTTCAGCTAAATATCGAATTTTATTCTTCACAAGATGGACCTTCAACAAAACACTAGCAAACAAAATGCAGTCAAATTATTTGCCACTTTATAACAATGATATCCTTTCCTCTATCATGCAATAACATACTTCTTATATTCATGTGAAACCTTATCAGAATGGCCTTTATTGTCAGTATTTCTATCAACAACTTAATTATCTCCCTAAGGACCC
Organism: Cheracebus regulus; assembly: GCA_963574635.1. NCBI lineage: Eukaryota > Metazoa > Chordata > Mammalia > Primates > Pitheciidae > Cheracebus > Cheracebus regulus. The sequence continues at coordinate 23,517 of CAUYQU010007460.1, forward strand.
ACCTCCACCTACCATTTCACTGGGGATCAGGTTTACACATATAATTTTTTTGGAGAAACCAATATTGTTTGTAGCAAAGAAGAAAGCTGGAGGCATTACACATCTGGATTTCAAGATTTGTTACATAGTTACAATAATTAAAATTACATGTTTCTGAGAAAAAGACAGATTTACAGACCAATGGACTAGAACAGATAGCTGAGAAATATCTGACATATGTGTGTGTGTGTGTATACACATATATATGAAAAACTGATCTTCAACATCACTTCTAAGGATACACAGTGGAAAATAATAGTCTTTTCAACAAATAGTGTTAGAAAAATAATAAAAATATGCAAAACAATAAAATAAAATTACACACATCCTATACCATGCATAAAATCAACTCAAAATGAATTAAAGACTTAAGTGTAAGACCTGAAACTATAAAACTCTTAGAAGAAAAACATAAGAAAAACACTTCAAGACATTAGTTTTATCAATGATTTCTTGACTATAACACCAAAAGTGTTGTCGGTAGAAGGTTTCTGAGTTACCGGTGGTGAATCTGTATGGGTATGCAGCAACCTCAATTCCTGACTCCCCAGAAAAAGGAATTTGACTGAGGGGCATAAGGCAGAAAAAGAGTCCAAGACAAGTTTTAGAGCAGGAGTAGGTAAGTTTATTTTAAAAAGGCTTTAGAACTGAAAAGAAAGAAAAGAAAAATACACATTGAAGAGACCCAAGTGGGCGACTTGAAGGTCGAGTGTTAATCTTGATCCCAGAACTTTATAGACTGAGCCCTTTCCCATGATTCTTCCCATAGGGTAGGCTGCGTGCATGTGCAGTGCCCTCCTTACCCTTAGGAGGAGAATATGAGCAGTGTGATTACAAAGTTATAGGCATGCCCATCTGAGGTTTTCTTCCCTTTTCTGGTGGAGTATCCCCAAAAGGTCATACATTTTGTCTCTTAATGCACATGCCCATGAAGTTGTTTCTCCCTGGAATCTACATTCAGTGAACACTTTAGTGCAACAGGTATAGACCATCAGGAAACATCTCTCCCTGGTGCCAGCTGCCAGTTTATCACTTTTAGAGAGGCAATGTGATGATTGCTGAACCATCATCTGATATTCCTAGTGGGTGGGGGAGAGCCCCCTCCTGCCTCGCTCATGCTTGTCTCACCACCTTTAACAAAAGCACAAGTAACAAAAGCAAGAAAATAAAAAATAAAAATAAAAGACAAGTGGGATTACATCAAACTAAAAGCTGCTGCTCTGCAAAGAAAGTGATCAATAGAGTGAAAAGACAGTCTAATGAATGTAATAAAATATTTATAAACCATATGTCTGATAAGGGTTAAATCAAAAATATGTAAAATAACTTATAGAACTCAGCAAAAAATAAATAATGAGCAGGACATGAATGGACACTTGTCCAAAGGAGACATACAATTGGCCATAATTTCTATAAAAAGATGCTCAACTTTATTGAGATACTTTGGATATTTACCTAATCAGTAGCAAATGTTGGTGCCATAATCTGTGTATAGCCTACAGGACTGTGAACCAAATAAGCCTCCTCTCTTTAATAAATTATCCAGCCTAGGATATTCCTTTACAGCAACATAAAAGGGAATAATCTAGTCACTAATCACAAAGAAAATGCAAATCAAAAACATAATAAGACATTATCTCATACCTGTTATAAAGATAATTATTGAAGAAAAAGAGAACACAATAATATCCATATGCATATGTTAAGAAGTTGGTACCCTTGTACCTTGTCAGTGAGAATGTAAAATGGTACAGCCACTATGAAAAACAATATAGAGCCTTTCAGAGCAATTAACAGTGGACTTACCTTATAATCCATCAATCTCGATTATTTATAATTACCCAAAAGGTTTATAACTATCATGAAGAGATATCTGCATTCCCATATTCATTGAAGCTTTCTTTCACAATAGTCAAGATATAGAAACAATCTAAATGTCCATGGTGACTGGATAATGAAAATGTGACATATTTATAAGGAAATATTATTCAACTATAAAAAAGAAGGAAATTCTCCTGTATTAATCAGGGTTCTCTAGAGGGACTGAACTAATAGAATATATATACTCTATATATATAGATGGAGAGAGAGAGGGGAGCGGGGAGTTTATTAAGTATTCACTCACATGATCAAAAGGTCCCACAGTAGGCTATTTGCAAGCCACGGAGCAAGGAGATCCAGTCTGCATTACAAATCTTAAGAACCTGGAGTTTGACGTTCTAGGGCAGGAAGCAATCAACACGGGAGAAAGTTGTAGGCCGGAAGACTAAGCCAGTATGTCTTTGCACATTTTTCTGCCTGCTTATATTCTAGCTGAGCTGGCAGCTGATTACCTTGTGCCCACCCAAACCAAGGGTGGGTCTGCCTTTTCCAGCTCACTGACTCAAATGTTAATCTCCTTTGGCATCACCCTCACAGACACACCCGTTATCAATACTTCGTATCTTTCAATCCCATCAAGTCAACAGTATTAAGCATCACGCCTCCCATATGCACCAACATGTATGGAACTTGAAAAAATTATTGCTGAATAAAATTAGCTAGTCACAGAAGGACAAACATTGCATTACTCTACTTATAACTAGAATGGTCAAACACAAAGAGGTGAAAGTAGAGTGGTGGTTGTTAGGGGAAAGGGAGGAAAGGAAATTGAATGTTGCTACTTAATGGATGTAAACTTTCAGTTATTTAAGCTGAAGAACTTTTAGATAACTTCCATACAACATTATGCTGATAGTTATACTGTAAAACACACTTAGAATTTTTGTAAGAACTTAGATTTCATGTTGTTTGTTCTTAACATAATTAAAAATTATTTATAGAAATCCCAAGTACATTTTGATTCTGGCTTCCAGAAAAGCTGGCATTGAATTATTAATCCTATAGTGGAGGAAGACAAGTAGGTAAGAAATAAGGTCTTATTGGAGATTTGTTTTAATGTTAATATCTGCTATGAGCAGAATTATTAATTCTCTGTCTCGCTCTCTTTCTCTCTCTCTCTCTCTCTCTTTCTGTCTCCTTTAACAGTGTCCTCGCTCTGCTGCCCAAGCTGAAGTGCAGTGGTACCATCACATCTCTCCTAGACTCAACCTCCTGGGCTCAAGTGATCTTCCCACCTTAGTCTCCTGAGTAGTTGGGCCACCATGCCTGGTTAATTTTTGTATTTTTTGTAGAGACAGGAATATTCTTCTATCAGGGTATACTAGTAATTATTTTCCACACTTCGTCTATCACCTGTAAGTTCAGAATTAATTGATAATTAAACCAGTAGAGTCAAAGATAAGGATATCAAAGTATTAGTATTAATACCAACTAAAACTGGTTGGAAATTGTGGAATAGATATATGCCACAGTCAAATATTCTTGTAAAATGTATTAATAATTAAATGACTGAACCTAGGAAATCCAAGCAAAAGAGACTGTGCATCTACAGAGAAGATATACTCAACCTAGAATTATTTCTGCCCATTTTTTAAAATTCTTATTACCAGAGACAGGGAGAAAAAAATGGGCTTCTTAACTCACCCCCAGAAATGTCCAGAATTTGGGCTGTAATGTAAAGGATCATGGAGTGTAAAGTTTTCAATACAAATATTGGGCCAGAGGAGACCAACTTTGCAAGAAAAAAAATAAGTGGTTTCTTCTACACCAGAGGAGACAGAATCAGTTAAGGCCAAGTTTAGCCTGGCCAAGGTCAATGAACCTAATCGTCAAAGGTCCATGTGAGTCATAAGATGAGCGGTTATATAAAAAGTAATAAGTCAACTTTAACAGTGTTAGTGGAGGAAAATCTGCTTTCTTTGTAAACTCACATTGACTAATATCCCAGGAAAGGTGTTCAGCACGTTTTTTTACTCTAAGTGGCAAGGTCAGAGATCATTACCCTGTTGAAATAAACATTATATACTACTATGGAAACAAGAATATTCTGGAAGATGATTAAAACAATACCTGTCTGCAGTTAGGAAGCCATGGACAAGAATGTTAACAGTAAATCCAGAAATATAAGTGTAGTTTTAAGAGAGAAAAAGATTTTAAAAAAAATCCCACAAACCATATTAATCTTTCACGTTTGAAATAAAAACATTTCATATCCACCCAGAAAATCCTTCAGACAATATCTTCGAAACAACATTCCCTAAGATTAATCACTTTTGCTTGCTTATTTCCTAGGAAGTTTTTCCCAGATAATTAAGTTGCCACATTTCTCAGGATTTTTAAGTTTCTAGAAATTACTTAGTATAATAAAAAAGGAAATTTTAGGGAATTTGAACTTTACTACAGTGGAGATAATTTAAAAATTGAAAGAAGGGGAGAATGAGTGTTTCTATGAAAATCACTTGAAATAAATGAATACTTATTAGACCAAGAATGAGGATCAATTATGTCACATTCATCTAGTGACTGTCAATCTGCATTAAGAAGGTCTTCAGTATAGTTTGTTGTCTTGAATGTTGATTCAGCATTTATATGTAATCCTGATCCCAAATCAATTCAGTTAAAGCAGAATTGATTTTGGATTTGCCCTTATATAAAAGAAACATGAGATTAGTTTTAGTGAAAAATCCTGCTTTTCTACATGTCATCCTGAGCTTGAAGCAGGTCTCTTTTCAAAACTATACCAAATCTTAGCACAGTCATTTTTTAACTTTTAAGTTTTGTTTTAATTAAAGTTGAAAAAGAGCTTTATCTTTTTAGATTTGCTTGTTTGATCAATTGTTCTTTGTCTAACTACCACATAGAATTAGTTATGAAAATTTTCAGGCAATTATTGAATTCATTTCACTCTTTCTTACCTTCTAACTCTAATGTATAAATTCTTTATTAAATATTAAGACTGTGGAAATGCACATTTATCAATAGCTAAGTAAGTGTGCATTCTTTTCTACCACTCCTAAGTACTCGTCACCTTGGTGAACTCAACTTATGTCATGTTAACAGCCAACTGTTAACTCCCTATCACTGGAGAAAACTTCAAAATATTTTCTATTCATATCTTTGAAAATAGCTTAAATATGTCTCATTTTTAAAACTCCTGTTATTATTTCAGACTTACCACAATCAAGTTTAAGAATGCAAAATATGAAAACTATGTGCTCTTATCAGAGTCATATGTTAACAAACCAAGAGAATAAATAGAATAAAAATAAAGATTTATGCTTGTAAAATTAATGCATCACAATATATCGAAAAGTGTGTGTTAAAGATTAATATCTATCTATGGTAAAACATGTAATGATATTTGAGAAAAAAAAAAAAGGAAAATCTGTTCCTCATGAACTATACCAAAACTTCAGATAAATGACTTCTTACTTTAGAAAAGAAGGATAAGCCATTATGTAAAAATATCAGCAAAATATTTTATTATTTAGGAGGAAGAATAATTTCTTCATTTTGAAAATAGCAGTTGAAAACATAAAGATAGGATTACTAGTGAATGTACACCAAATGAAATTTAAAACTTAAAAAAGTATATTTACAACTTGGAAGTTATCTGTTAACAAGCAAAATTTATGAAGTTAAAAGGAAATGATAAATTTTAAAAATTGATATTTATTAACAACAATGAATGTCCTAAATGTAAATGCAGAATTTATAAACTTATAAAAAAAGAATCAAAGCACTAATTATAAATTGGAAAAACAAGCTAAACAGAAGATTCATTAGAGAAATAACAGCTACAGCAAAAATGTGTTAAGCTTTAATTATAGAACAAGAACTATGCTAATGGCTTAACCTGAATTGTTTTACACTGTCCTGAGAAAAAGTCTGTCATTACTACTAGTGTATCATTATTAGCATTATTACCATCACTAATTCTCATAAATATGTAATTCATAAAAATGCAAGTAGGAAATATATTTTGGTCCTAACAAAGTAATTAAAAAGTTACAAATATTTTAAAATAACTATTTTTTTGTCTGATTGACAAAACACAAAAATTATCCAAACTTCATTTTGAGGTAAATTTACATATGAGGAAAGCATTCCTTCATATTATTTGTTTCTGATTGTATATACACTTTCTAGAGTGTCATTTGAGTGAGTAGAAACAGAACTAAAACAGATTTACAAGAAAAAAACAAACCCATTCAAAAGTGGGCAAAGGATATGAACAGACACTTTTTAAAAGAAGACTTATATGAGACCACCAAACATATGAAAAAATGCTCATCATCACTGTAATTAGAGAAATGCAAATCAAAACCACATTGAGATACCATCTCACACCAGTTAGAATGGAGATCATTAAAAAATCTGGAGACAACAGATGCTGGAGAGGATGTGGAGAAATAGGAACACTTTTACACTGTTGGTGAGAATGTAAATTAGTTCAACCATTGTGGAAGACAGTGTGGCGATTCCTCAAGGATCAAGAAATAGAAATTCCATTTGACCCAGCAATTCCATTACTGGGTATATATCCAAAGGATTATAAATCATTCTATTATAAAGACACATGCACACATATGTTCACTGCAGCACTGTTTACAATAGCAAAGACCTGGAACCAACCCAAATGCCCATCGATGATAGACTGGACAAGGAAAATGTGGCATATATACACCATGGAATACTATGCAGCCATAAAAGATGATGAGTTCGTGTCCTCTGTAGGGACATGAACAAATCTGGAAACGATCATTCTCAGCAAACCTACACAAGAACAGAAAATCAAACACCACATGTTCTCAGTCATAGGCGGGTGTTGAACAATGAAAACACATGTACACAGGGAGGGAAGCATCACACACTGGGGTCTGTTGGGGGGGAATAGGGGAGGAACAGTGGGGGGTAGGGACATTGGGGAGGGATAACATAGGGAGAAATGCCAGATATAGGTACCCCAGACCCTAAAGTGAAATTTTATATATATATATATATATGGATGCCTACAATAACAAATGAAAAACCCTAGGAATGAATTTAATAAAAAATATGCAAGATGGATGAAGAAGCTTTTAATTAAATACTATTTAAAGACACAAAAGAAGAACTTGAACAAATGGAAAATCATACCATATTCATGAATAAAGAAATTTTACATCATAAAGATGTAAATTTGTTCTCAAAAAAATTACTAATAAATTTTGTGGAGAAGGTAGGTAAGTTTAAACTAAAGATCATGTAGAACAATAAAGTAATATTATCCAAAAAAATTCTGAAAAAGGAATGTATCAAAAATGACTAGCCATACAACATGTTAAGGCATATTATAAAATTGCATTAATTAAAACCTGCATTCTGATATATGAATAAACAAATGAATCAATAGAATAGAACAGAAAATGCTGAAACAGACACATATATCTATAAGAAATATTGAATTTGAGATCGTTGAGGAAGAGATGAAGAATTCAATAAATAGCATTGGGACAGCTGAGAAAACATGTAAAAAATATATAGATATGCAGGATCCTTCCCTCAAGACTTCTACCAAAATTAATTATCAATGAATCAAAGATTTAAATGTAAGAAATAAAGCCATGAAAAGTGTTAGAAGTAAAAAAAAAAAAGTGTAATTTTTGTGATTATGAAGGCCTCTGTAAGAATATAAAACCAAGACACAGTAATAAAAAGACTGATATTTTCAACTGTATAAAAGTGTAAAAGCTGTCATAAAAATATAAACAACTTCAAAAGGCAAACTACAAACTGGGAAAACATTTTCTGAATTTATACTACAAAAGTCTAATTTTCTTAACATATAAAACAGTCTACAAATTAAGGAACTGCGAAGGATATAAATAATAAATTCACCGAAAAGGAAACATAAATAGTTTTTAATAATTGCAAAGACATTGAATCTCACAATAAGAGAAATGCACATTGAAACCAGGAGATACCGTTTTTTAATCTCTGAGATAGCCAAGAATGAAAAATGTTTGGTAAAACAGTATGTTGGCAGGGGTGCAAGGAAATAGGTACTATGTTGGTAGATGAATAAACTGTACAATTTCCTTGGAAGGTTATTTGGGACTATATTGCAAAATTTTAAACTCATGCTGTAAAATGTGGCATAGACACACAATAGAAGTACTATGTTGAGAGATAAATAAACTACAATTTCCCTGGAAGGTACAATTGCTTGTACCCAGGAGGTGGAGATTATAGTGAGCCAAGATCATGACACTGCACTCCAGCCTGGCGACAGAGCAAGACTCTATCTAATATATATATATAAGCCAGATGTGGTGGCGCACACCTGTAATCCCAGCTACTTGGCAGGCTGAGGCAGAAGAATCTCTTGAACCCAAGAGGCAGAGGTTACAGTGAGCCAAGATCACTCCACCCTGGATGAGAGAGCAAGACTCCATCTAACAACAAAACAAAAACCCACAATAGGATATAACCTTATACCTGTTAGTATGGCTATTAACAAAAAGACAAGAGACATGTTGGTAAGGGTGTAGAGAAAGGAATCCCTTGTACATTGTTGGTAGCAATGTAAGTTGGTACAGTCATTATGGAAAACTGCATGGATGTTCCTTAAAAAATTAAAAATAGAACTACCATATGATCCAGCAACCCTTCTGCTGGTTATATAGACAAAGGAAATGAAATCAGTATTTCATGGAGCTATCTGCACTCCCATGTTCACTGCAGCATTATCCACAATAGTTAAGACATGGAAGCAACTTCAGTGTCTATCGATGGATGAATGGATAAAGAAATTATGGTATGTGTACACAATGGAATACTACTCAGCCCTAAAAAAGGAGATACTCTCATTTGAGACAACATGATTGAAGCTGGAGGACATTATAGTAGACGAAGAACCCAGACACAGAAAGAAAAATACTACATGATCTCACTTACATGTGGACTCTTTAAAAAGTCAAATACGTAGAAACAGAGAGTAAAATGGAGGTTATGAGGGGCCGGAAAGAGGAAAAAATGTGGAGAAGTAGGTCAAAGGGTAAAAACTTGTAGCTATATAGGATGAATATATCTACAGATCTTAAATGTACAGGGTTAGGGCTATAGTTAACAATATTGTATAGTACACTGAAATTTTGGCGAAAGAGTAGATTCTAAGTGATCCTACCACACAAAAAAAGGAACTATGTATGGTGAAGAATATGTTAATTTGCTTGCTTGTAGTAATCATTTCACTCTGTATGTGTATATCAAAACATCATGTTGTAACCTTAACTATATATAATATAGATAGAAAGAAAATTGAAATATATATAATATATGGATTTATTTATATCTATATTTATTTGTTACATCTATTTATTTTAATTTTCTTTATATCTATATAATAGATACAGACATGTAGCTGTAATATAAAGAAAATTAAATTTTAAAATCACTTCCCACTTTTTTAAAAAAAAAGACATTAAGCTACATGAAATAAGCTGATCACAAAAGCACAAATACTGTATGATGTGACTTATTTGAGGTACCTAGAGTAGTCAACTTCAGAGAGACAGTAAGTGAAATGGTGGCTGCCAGGGGCTCAGGGAGGGAGGAACGGGGAGTTAGTCTTTTGATGGGTATGCAGTCCAGTTTGGGAAGATGAAAAAGTTCTAGAAATGGAAGGCAGTTATGGCTGCACGACAGTGTGAATTACTTAATGCCACTAAACCGTACACTTAAAAATGTCTAACACAGCAAATTTGATGTCATATATATTTTACCACAATAAAAATAAATAAAGAGAAAGAAAGAAAGCATAAATAATACACAAAGAAGAGTATGAATTCTACAGTCAGCTGTGCTAGGCCTAAATCCTTGCTCCTTCCTTTAATAGCTCCAACACCTGAGACAAGGTCCTTAACGTTTCTAAGCCTCAGTTTCATCATCCACAAAACAGTAGTAATAGCACTGCACTGAGTTGTTTTGAGGCACATACAGGGCTTAGAATAGTGCCTACTATATTATAAAAGCTTGATAAGTAATAGTTTCTTATTTATTGTTATCATTAGCAGTAATTGAGCTCCTCTAACATCTGGGCATTATGACAAGCGTTAGGAATACAGAGATGTAAAGGATGGGTTCCTGCCTTTAATAACCTCATCACTTAGTAAATGGGCCCTTAACTGATTTTATCTTCACTCAGGCCCTCTCTGTAGGGCAAATGTTGAAAAGTCACAATAGACGTACTCAAGAAGAAACACACGAGACTCAACTAGACTGAAGGTCTAAAGTATGTTCTATTGATTAGACCTGTCTGAAACAGAAGGAGCTGTCCTGAAAAGTAGTGAGGTCGTCTGGGTAACTACTCACCAGGCATACTGCAGAGAGACTCAGAGGTTGGAATGAGAGCACTAGGGCCCCACATGGCTCAGAGAGTCTGTGATGCACTGGACTGTCAGCAGCTTGGCTGGGGAAAGACTCCAGAGTGTCAGCCTCACGGACATCTCTGCTTCATGACATCATCCAAATTCCCCCCAGGAGGAACCCGAAGTGTCCATATGTCAGGTGTGGATTCAAGTTCAAAATGACAGACATGATTTCCACATAGATGAATGGAGACGAACCAAGTCCCTGGATGGCAGGCAGAAGGGTAAAAAGGCCCAAAGAGAAGGCCACCACTGCCTTTTCCTGGGCCAGGGCATGCTCCAGGATGCAGGCCTTGGATTAAAACTGCAGCAGCATGCACAGCTGAAAACCTGAAGAAAATACCCCAAGGCCAACTGTGAATCCAAAGAGGGCACCCTACTCCCCAGATTCAGGACATCACAGCTGGGCCAGCAACCAGAGGAGTCTGAAAGCTTAGTGTTTAAGGAAAGGAAAAACAGGTCTCTTTCTCGAGGTTTGAGAGTGTCCTGCACAAAGACAGAAAGAGAGACAGGCCTCCCTTTTCAGTCTCAGAACATTATCGGCAGTCAAGACATCAACTGCAGCATCCACTTAGGGCTAAGGATAAGGAAGGGCAGGGCGATATTCCCTACATGGTCTGCAACCAGGCAGCTTTCCTGAGGGTCTCAGAGGAAAGACAGCGTGGATCTTGTTGGCTAGAGATCCTGAATTCCTTTCTTGGAGTGCAGGGGTGATGGGAATGGCAATGTGGTCAGGGAAGGCCTCACTGATAGTGACATTTGAACAAAGACCTGAAGGTGGTGAGGGGCAAACATACAGAAACCTGGAGAAGAGCATGCCAGAGGGAAGAGCAAGTCTACAGGGCCAGAGGCAGAGTGTGCCAGCACATGCAAGGCGCAGCAAGGAGCCTGTGCAACTGGAAGAGAGAGAGATGGGGAGAGCTGTGGGCAGGCCGGGAAGATATGCAGTGGGGCAGGTCTCAGACCCTGCTGGGCCCACAGGCCATGTTAAGGCTCTAACGTCTACTCTCAGTGAGATGGGAAGACACTGGAGGGTTTTGAGCAGAGGAGTGAGACACCCTGACTCATCTTCTAAAGGGTCTCTTGAGCTTCTGAGTTGAGAACACATTCCAGGTAGCATGACCACCTGTGTCAGTTAGCAGGAGGCTGTGACAACAATCCAGGAGAGGGGCGACAGTCGCTTGAACCAGGCGGGTAGCAGTGGAGGTGGTGAGAAGCAGACATGTTTTGAAGACAGAGCCAACAAGATTTGCTGACAGATTGGATGTGGGGAGTGAGAGAGAGGTGTCAAGAATAATCCTGAGATTTTTTGGCCAGAGTTATTAGAAGGATGGTGTTGTCATTAACTGACATAAGGAAGACTGAAGAAGGAGCAGGTTTTGGGAAGAAGATCAAGAATTTGTATTTAAATGTGTAAAGTTTGATGTGTCTCCAGACATCCATGTGGATACATCTAACAATTGGATGGACACGTGTAATGTTCAGAGAGAAGGTCAGCTATATGTTTAGAAGTCATCTATGTTGGGTGGTATTTTGAATCTGGACCCTGGATAAGTGATTATAGGTAAAGAAGAGGCCTTAGGACTGCACCATGGGTATCCAAGGCTCACAGGCTGGTTGGGGAGAGAAAATTAACAAAAGCCCAGGAAGAAGTTAGCAATGAACACCAGGAGAGGGTGTGTCCTGAAAGCCGGGTGAAAAAGTGCCTGTCCTTGTCAAGGACTCATTAGGTCAAGTACCTCAAGATGAAAATGGAGAGTCGACCCCTGGATTTACCAATGGGAATTCCTTTTATGATCTTAGAAGAATTTTGGTAAAGTGAGGGGAGAGGAGAGCCTCATTAAAGAGGGTTCAAAAAGAACAGAGGTAGCCAAACAGTGCAAGGAAAGTTTCTCTTTATAAATGTATTCCAGCGAAGAAATGAGGAAGGAATGACAGGATTAGAAAGCAGCGTTTTGTAAGCCCCTAATGAAACATCATGAAATGATCTCAGCAGGAGTTAGCAAACGATGGCCCTTGGGCTATATCTGGCCTGCTTGCTTTTGTAAATAAAGTTTTATTGGAACTCATCCATGCCCATTGAGTTATGTATTGGCTGTGGCTGCTTCTGAGCTGCATTGGCAGGGCTGAGTAGTTGAAACAGAGACCACATGGCTCACAGACTGAAATATTTACTGTCTGGCCCTTTGCAGAAAATGTTGCAAACCCTGATCTATGTAATGGGTGTGCGTTTGGAGGAAGTGAGACCCCAGACGATGGGCAGAGAGGAGAGGGTAGGGCAAGTCAGAAGGGGAAATAAAGTGAGTAAAGGTTGAGGCGTGAGGGGAAGCCTCTTCCACAGACTTCTAGTGTGTTCATGCCAGAAGGGGCTAGGAACTGATGTAGGTCCACCTTCCACTGCCTCACTGTGGACTGTTTCCTGTGGGCCTTCTCAATAGCATCTGGGCCCACAGCTGAAGGAGGGAGCCCCTCTCCTTCAAGGTGCAGGTGGCATCCTCAGAGAGATCCAGTTTGCACACAGAGGATGGAAACACTCACCCCTACCTGCATGACTCCTGTACCACCAGATGCTTCAATGAGGGCAAGCCCTAGGCCTGACTCTCCACCCAGTATCCCTGTCCTCTGAGCTCTGCACGGACCTCTGCTAGCTGACTCACAGTGGATAGCCTTGATCTAGGGTGATCCACCCAGGCTCCAAGTAGAATGGCTTTTAGGAGATTTTGGGGTGCCCTGATATCATATGAGCATTTGAAGTATGCATTTTATCAGTTTGAGTCCATAGCTTTCATCAGATTTTCAAAGGATTCTAAGACTACAAAGGTTAATAATACCACACTCAAAGTTTAATAATTTTTTGATGTACTGGAATTAGAAGCAAGTCTGGGGTATAATTACATCTGTCAAGTCTCCTTCAAAAGTCAATATGTGCTCCCCACCCACCAAACTATATTTTTTCTGGATCAGTGAGAGTAAGAATTAAAATTCTTCAATGGCAGGCTGATAGCAGTGCAAATCTGGAGAATCCTCTACCTTTATAGGTCGAACAAAAGAGCAAACCTATCAGGAGCTAGTTCCCATGCAATAGCTGACATTACACACTTTACAAGCCATGAAGACTTAGAAAAACAATAAAAATGGGGTGCAATTTGTATCTTTTAATTGAATTATGTTTTATTATCTCTTTTTTTTTTCCAACTTTCATTTTAAGTTCAGGGGTACATGTGTAGGATGTGCAGGTTTGTTACATAGGTAAATGCATGCCATGGTGGTTTGTTGCACAGATCATCCCATCACCCAGGTATTAAGAACAGCATCCATTAGCTAGCTCTTCTTCCTGATGCTATCCCTTCTCCCACTCCCCACTCTTCAACAGGCCCTAGTGTGTGTTGCTCCGCCCAATGTGTCCATGTTTTCTCATCATTCAGCTCCCACTTGTAAGTGAGAACACACAGTATTTGGTTTTCTGTTCCTGCGTTTGTTTGCTAAGGATAATGGCTTCCCGCTCCATTCATGTCCTTGCAAAGGACATGAACTTGGTCCTTTTTATGGCTGCAGAGTATTCCGTAGTGTATATGTACTACATTTTCTTTATCTGATCAATCATTGATGGGCATTTATGGTACTGATACAAGAAGAACAGATGACATATAGACCAATGGAACAAATAGAGAACCCAGAAATAAGACTGCACACCTACAACCATCTAATCTTTGACAAACCTGACAAGAACAAGCAATGACGAAAGGATTCCCTGTTTAATAAATTATGCTGGGAGAGCTGGCCAGCCACATGCCGAAAATGGAAACCGTTTCATTATCTTAATGGTTTGAATGACCTCTACACATTAGCATCGCCCAAGCCCTCATGACTTTACATGCTGTGATGGTGAATATTAGGTGTCAACTTGACTGGATTTAGGAATACCTAGAGAACTGGCAAAGCATCATTTTGGAGTGTGTCTGTAAGGGTGTTTCCAAAGGAGACTGTCGTGTGAGTGTGAGTGGAATAGGTAGGGAAAGTGCACCTTTAATGAGGTCAGGCACCATCTAATTGGCTGAAGGCTTGTAAGGAACAAAAGCAGAGGGAAGATTCTCTCCTGGAGCTGGAATGCACTCTCCCTCCCCTCTTCTTGGACATGAGAACTCAGGACTCTCCACTCTTTGGATTCCAGAACTTACAACAGCCCCCACCCATCTGGGTTCTTAGGGCTTTGGACTGGGCCATGTGACTGGCATCTTAGGGTTCCCACCTTACAGATGGCCTGTCATGGGACTTCTCAGCCTCTATAGTCACATGAGCCAGTTCCCCTAATAAATCCCCTTTCATCTATCTATCTATCTCCTATTGATACTACCTCTGGGGAACCCTAACTAACATTCTTCCCCACCATAGCCATACCTGAAAAGATATGAGATCCAAGGCAATCTGCACCATCTGTCTCCCACAAATACTTTATATACTTGTTTAACCAACTTTTACTGGGCTTGAGGCTCTGACATGCCATAAGACAGCAGATGAAGAGGGCCAGCCACAGAGACTATGGCGGTCCCCAGCTAGAGCTCTGCCTGCCACCCTACCCTCTTCCCTCCCCACAAGAGCTCAGTACAATCCCCTGCTCTCAAACAGGCCCAGATCATCTCTAGCTAATATTTGTTGATTGTTTCTACTGATTCAATCTTTACACAAATCCTATAAGGTTAAGTACTATTCCTATATACATCAAGGAAACTGAGACTCAAAGAAAATAAGTCACTGCACGGAGCCACGTAGCTAATAATTGGGAGAGCTAGGACCCAGTCTGAAAGTTGCTACCTTAAGCCCTGCCCAGCAGCACAGACTCCCCTGCTGCCTAGCTCTTGCTCCCCCAACGCTGGACTCACCTACTCATAGGAATTCTGTCACAGGGACTTGGGCAACTTTATATTTCAGCAACAATTTTTCGGGTGCCAGCAGGCCTTGCCCCACTCAAGGAGGACAGAACAAGACAGAATCTGGGGTCAGAGCTATGGCAGCCACACATGGAACTCAGGCTGTGTTTGTCCCATTCCCCAGGCACCTTCCCCAGGCTGACCCTCAGGCCCTCTGCTCCACTCACGCCCAACACAGCCAGCATCATCAAGACCCCTGTTTTGACATTTCTGAGGTGCTTCAGCCTATGATTTCAGCCATAAGAAACTGGAAGCAGGCAGAGAAGAAGGGGAGAGAGGGCTGGGAGGAGGTGGCCATGGCAGGGAGGGGTGGTGGCGAAAGCCAGAGGAAGCAGGAATCAGAATGAAACCAGGGACCAGGATGTCTTCATAGGTTGGGGGTGAGCTCAGGAAGGGGCCCCAGCTTCTCTGTCCAATCCAGGAACAGCTGATCAGCCCAATCCCTTTGAGACCCTGGACCTTCATTATGAAGAGATGGGACCAATCAGGGGCCAGAGGCGGTGGCTCACGCCTGTAATCTCAGCACTTTGGGAGGCCGAGGTGGGCAGATCACGAGGTCAGGAGATGGAGACCATCCTGGTTAACATGGTGAAATCCCATTTCTACTAAAAATACAAAAATTAGCAAGGCATGGTGGTGTGCACCTGTATTCCCAGCTACTTAGGAGGCTGAGGCAGGAGAATTGCTTGGATCCGGGAGGCAGAGGTTGCAGGGAGCCAAGATCATGCCACTGCACTCCAGCCTGGGCAACAGAGTGACTCCATCTCAAAAATAAAATAAAATTTCTAATCTGAGGGCATGGAGAGCATGAGGCAGGTAAGGCAGCAAGGAATGTGCAGGGAGAAAGAACGCTACGTCTCAGCTTACAGGCTCAGAACCACAGCAGCTTTACTTCCTCCTGAGCCAGGGGCTGGGAGGGGCAAATCCCCACAAGACCATTCTCCCCCACTCCCGTTCACTCCCTTATACCTGTATCCATTCAGCCAACAGTGATTGACATGCTGCTTGCTATATACCAGGCATGGTGCTGGGCTCTGAGACACAGCCATGAACAATACAAACACAGTCCCAATCCTTAGGGAGCTTTCTGCCTGGGAGACACAGATCCTAAACTAACAAGTAACACACATAAACTGGGGTGGGTGCTATAAAACTGTAGAATGCTCTAAGAGAGTGTCATAGAGGAGCATAAATTAGATGGGCTAGGGTGGGGGTGGCAGTTGTCTGTGAGATAGAAGATCTCATTGAAGAAATGGCAGTTAAATCAAGAACTGAAGAATGAATAGGCACTAATCAGGTGAATGGGGAGTGAGAGGATGGGAGATTACAGGGAGAGGAAACAGCCTGTGCAAAGGCCTGCAGTGAGAAAGAGCGTGGCGTGTTTTAAAGGAAGCCAGAGTAGCTGGAAGGTAGTGGGTGATAGACAGCAATGTAGGCATTGAAACTAGGGGCAGGGGAGGAAGGGGCTGGAGCATGCAGGGCACAGACCATGGCTAAGATCTTGTAGTTCAAGCTGAAAGGTGGTATAATTATGTTTACACTTCAAGATCATGCAGGCTTCAGTGTGGAGCTTGGAGCTGTGAAGGGGACCAGAGAAGTGGGGAGATCGGTTAGCAGGCTGTGGTGATTGTGCAAGGGAGAGATGAAGATGGTTTCTTTGGTAATGGCAGCGGAGCTGGACAGAAGAAGACAAGATGGAGAAATACTGAGGGATAAGCTGGACAGGCTTTCATAATGGATCACCTACGAAAGTACAGAGGTACAAGTATCAACAGTGACTCTTGGACTTGCAGGTGAATGATGATGCCACTCACCAAGACAAAGAAAGCTGGAGGAAAAACAGATTTGGGGGCAGAGATCAAGAGTTCAGTTTAGACATAGTAAGTTTGAGATGCTTCTGAGACCAAACAGTGGAAAGATTAAGAAAGCCATTGGATATAGAAGTCTAGAGCTTAGGAGAGAGGTCTGAGCTGGAGGTATAAATTTGGGAGTTGTAATAAATTCTTTGAGTAATGACACTATGATGGTTGTGAGAATGTGCCTAGCAGACCTCCAAGATACAGGACTCCCTTGACAGCCAAGTTTGGCTTGAGGGCCACCCAAAGCTTTACAATCCTCAGATTGCACAGCAGACAGGGACCCTTGCACTCAACCTACCTTCCCTCAGTATGTCACTCAGGGTTAGACTTGCATGGTGGTCTGGTGGCTTTTCCAACCTTTTCCAACTCCCTCCCCATTACTCTCATCAGTTTTTCCCCTCATAAAATCCATGTACATTTCACCCCATCTTGGTGGCTACTCCTCAGAGGACCCACAAATCCCAATTTGTTCACATCTTCCTATATCCACACCTTGGGCAGTCACTCCTAATATTAAGTCTAGCTTAGCCACGTGACTTACTTTAGGAATGGAACAATAGGAAATGAGACACAAGCAGAAAACTGAAAAGGGCTTGCTCACTGGGGCACGCCCTCTCTCTTTGCTGTGTTCTGAATGTCTGTAACCTTTCAAAATTCATATGTTGAAAGCTAATCACCATTGTAATGGTATTAGGAGGTGGGGCCTTTAGGAGGAGATTAGGTCATGAGGGTGGGGACCTCATGAATGGGATTAGCGTCCTTACAAAAGAGGCCCCAGTGAGCTCCTTGCCTTTCCACCATGTGAGGACATGCAAGGCACCACCTACGAACCAGGAAGCCCTCACTACGACTAATCTGCTGCCAGTGCCTTGCTATCAGACTTCCCAGCCTCCAGAACTGTGAAAATTAAATTCTTGCTGTTTGTGAGCCACCCAGCCTATGGTATTGTGTTATAGCAGCTCAAACAAAGACATTCTTGCTTCTGAAACCTTCTGCAACTATGTGAAGACGCCTGGGCTGGCCTCTCTGGGGATGCAAAACCATGAAGAGAGAGGCTCCAGCATCCCAGCTGTCCCCCTGCCCCTGCCTCAGCTGATGACCCATAGATGTCAGTGAGGCCAAACCAGATCAACCAACTCCAGCCAGGCCCGCCTAGGACAAAGGAACCACCAGCTAACCCACAGAATTGTGAGAAATGCTAACTGTTGTTTTAGGCCTGAGTTCGGAGGTGATTTATTGTAAAGCAAAGCTAACTGCTACAGGAGTGTGGGACATAAAGATGGTATTCAAAGCCATGGGACTCAGCTGGTCTGATCATGGATGTGTAGGTCCTGCCCTCATTCTCCCAAACCAGAACCTTTCCTAGAGTTCTTGCCATTAGCCAGATCTCTTTCTGAACATGTATTTAGCACTTAACTGCATTCTTGGCAACATATTGAGGAGCTGTGGGTATACAGTGATAACTGAAATACAATCTTTACCCTGGGGGGAAAGATGAGAAATGGAGATATCAGAGAAAACTCTTCTTTAATTTTCTATAAATTAAAAACTGTTGGATACAAAGTTGGCAGGAATATGAAATCTTCCCGGATTCTGGCACTTCGGCTTCATGGCAACACTTTCTACACAGATATACATACCACACACACACTCCGTAGTATTACCACCTTCAGTCAACTCCCTACTTTCTCTGAGAGGAGCTGATGGGTCCTCACTGTCACTTCAAAGTCAACTGATAGGGACGTTGTCAAAGTCATAGCTGGGGAGCACAATGACCCCATCACAGGGGAGATTGTACTGCAACAAAGGGAAGGAGAATCGGGATTTGCCAAAGGTTCCAGAGTAGCTTCTTTACTTGTTTATGTATTCAGTAAACTTATCAGTCACCTACTAAGGGGAAAGCACCGGAGATACATAGATAAGATACAATCCTCCACATCAAGGATCTCAGCACAGGGGAGGCTGACAGTACAACACTACCTCAGAAGCACAGGGTCAGAGGTGAGCACAGGATGCCAAGGGTGCAGCAGAAGAACCCAGGACAGCCTGAAGGGACCGAGGAATCGGGACGGGCAACTGTGAGCCAGGTCCCCGGGGCGGGGTGGGCAAGGGCAGGTCAGGTGTCAGGGTAAAAGGGAGGAAGAAGAGTCACAAATGATGCCCAGATTTCTTTCTTGGGCAACAGGATGGAGGGTCGTACCATTTGCTGAAAGAGGCTATGTGAGAGGAGGACAAGACTTGGGAAATGAAGATGGATTCAGTTTTAGACAAGGTAAGTTGAGATACCATGAGGTGTTGAAGTATAAACATCTAGTATTCCGTTGGAGAGAAACCCTGAAACTCAAGAGAATCCTAGGTTGGAACACAAATTTGGAAGTCACCAGCATACGAGCAATGGCCGAGGCAAAGGAAGGGATGTGTGGACCATAAAAAGCAAAAAGGGGAGAGAGATCCAAGATGGCCGCGTAGCAGCAGCTCAGGATTGTAGCTCCCAGTGAAAGCACAGAGAGTGAGTGGATGCCGCAATTGCAGACGAATTTTTGATGCCCACAGACTGGGAGATTCCCGGAGAAGGAGCAACACGGGTCGCCAGCGCAATTCTTTTGGCC
>CAUYQU010007461.1:0-47088 GCA_963574635.1 Cheracebus regulus
GCTTTGATTAAATTGTTTTAATTTAAAATTTGTTTTTAATCAAAAAAAATCAATACACATTTAAAATATTTAAAAAAAATTTATTTTTTTATTTTTAAAATTTTTGTTTTTCTCCCAAAATAAACTCCCAATTTAAATATATAATAAAAAATTTTTTTTTTTTTTAAAAAAAAATCCAAAAAAAAAAAAAAAAAAAAAAAAAAAAAAGATACTTACCCAAATGGTTAATGGAAAGTAAAACGTATATTTATCATGTAAACTGATGTTTTCATAATTTTAATATTGATTCCAATATTCAACCAAGAAAAACATTTGATACTTTTAATGTTTGCCTTTCAAAATATTTAAGTTAAATATTTATCCTGATTCATTATCTCTGGAGTGATTCCTGGGATTCTGCATTTTCAGGTTTCCCCAGAATGATTCATACGATAATAGATCTGATTTGGAGACATCAGTATGAACTCCTGTTTAGGATACAAATAGTTACATATGGAAATATTTGTAGATATGTGTATATGCCTGGGTCAGTATACACACATATGTTCCATCTGCCGAGAGGGCCTAGAAGCAATGACATCCCTGTAGCAATGAGCAAACCTAATGCTCAGATCTTGATTTCTAATAACCATTCTTCAATAAAAGGAGCCAGGATTCCTCAGAAAAAATGGCTGATTCTAGGACTGAAGCAAAATATATACAAGATGGACTTGGAGTACCTTTTAGTGCCAGATTGAAAAAATGTACACACAAAAAGATAATAGGAGTATGTCAAAGGGACACAGTAGCCAACTTAATGAGTTCCCCTCCCTCAAAAAAGTAGTATTGAATTATAAACCAAAGAGTAAACTAAATATCCATGAGTCCATGCTGCTATAAATTAATGATTAAATAAACAAATGGGAGAATAGGCATATTTCCCATTCAAAAGAATTCCAAATAATTTATGTAGATAATCTGCTCTTAAGAAAATGAAACATTACTATCTCCCTTCCCCAACTCCTTAAGAGTAAGTTACACGTAGTTACTTTGTCTCAAGGATTGCAGTATGAAAATGGAGAAAGAAAAAGAGTCACTTTTCAGTGGAGAAATCTGACAAACACTTCCTCAAGACAGGTGATCAAGACAGGTGATCAAGGTTAACGTCAACATTGATAAGTCATGTTGATAGTATGTGTCCTTGATATGATGTGATGAAAATGACACTTTACCTCTATAGTCTTCCTCTCAAAAACCTATTACCTCAGTCTACTTATGAAAAAGTCACCAGACAAATCTTAATTGAGGGAAATTCTATAAAGTTCCTGATGAGTAATTCTCAAAACTGTCACAGTCATTTAAAACAAGAAAGTCTGAGAAACTATCACAGCTAAGGGAGCCTAAGGAGACATGATGACTAAGTGCAATGTGCTGGCAAAGGACATTAGGGAAAACTGAGGAAATCAAAGTAAAGTATGGACTTTAGTTAATAATAATGTCTCCATATCAGTTCATTCATTTTGACAAACGTACTATGTTAATATAAGATGATAATAATAGGCTAAACTGGATGTGGGATATACATGGATTCCCTGCACCTATCTTCACAATAATTATGTAAATACAAAACTGTTCTGGAAGGCTGGGCACGGTGGCTCATGCCTGCAATCCCAGCACTTTGGGAGACCGAGGTGGGCAATTCAGCTGAGGTCAGGAGTTCAAGACCAGCCTGGCCATCATGGTAAAACCCTATCTCTGTTAAAAATACAAAAATTAGTCAGGCATGGCGGTGGGTGCCTGTAATCCCAGCTACTCAGGAGGCTGAGGCATGAGAATCACTTGAACCCGGGAAGTGGAGACAGAAGTGAGCTGAGATTGTGCCACTGCACTTCAACCTGGGCAATAGAGCAAAATTCAGTCTCGCAAAAAAAAAAAAAGCTGTTCTAGAATACAAAGTTGATTTTTTTTAAATTCCCTCTGGGTAACACTAAGAATCAAGCAAGCATTGGATCCACTATTAGAAAGAGTATGTAACACAAAATAACAAAGAGAGAAGAAATTCCCTTAAGCTGGAGTGATTAGGGAAGTCTTCATGGAGAAATATTATCTGACCAGGTTCTTGAAGGATGCATAAGACTTTAATTGGCAATAATAGCGATGGAATAAATAAGAGGATGACATGAGTAAGGCACTTTTTTTCCCCCAGAAAACAGAAGCTTTCTTAGACAATTTCTAAGCAGTATAATCCTGACACACCTAGAGTGTTTAAAAAAAAAAAAGAGGCAATATAGTCAGATGGTTTTGTCTGAAGAGGATGGATCCACAGCAAATAAAACACAGAAAATTTAAATGGTCCCATAGTGGGGGGCTGAGGGGTGCATGATCCACAACTACAAAGTATGATGGGTATAGTTTCATGGCATTGATTTGGATAAAATAAAACACATGTCTCAGTGTTCCTAGTCACTTCCAGCAGCAGAAATACTATTTCCACAAATGAGTCCCTAAATAAACATGCCGAGAGAAAGAAACACACAGGTGAATCCTGGAGACATTGGTCTTGACTATAGCAGAGCACTAACTCCTGACCATACTCCAGGATGTCCTTCCACAGATACCCGAGCTCTTTGTAAGCAGCCATTCAGCAAGCGCTGAGGCCCAGGACTGCACCGGCTCACCGCCCTCTCCTAGCAGTCTTTTGCATGAGTCCTAGAATTGTCCCTCTCCTGTGGCACCTTTCTCATGGGTAACTGGCCATAACTTCTTCCCCTCCATAACTTTGCCTAATAATTCCTTCTACAAAGAATGTCTCCCACACCTCTTTTCCTTTCTTTCCTTCACCAAAACACAGGCTTAATTTAACTCTATTGAATCCTTCACAACATTGTTGTAAAATTGTCCATTTAATAATTAACTTCAAAATGGCTTATTCTTATATTGCCAAAGTATTACTTTATATTGTGTACAACGTATGTGCTCAGAAATGGTTTTTAACTGAGCTAAGCCAAACTACTAAGGGTTCAAAAAATGTTGACTAATTTTCTTTTTGAAACTATTGCTGGGCTTCAATCTGTGAATCTCCAAACGTGGTAATTATTTTTCTGTTTTGCTTAAAATTAGATGCATGTCAGCTAACAAACAGAGTGCTGTAAAGCACCTAGAAGTATTATACCTATACCATGTAGATCTACTGTGTATCAGAGATGATCTCATACAATATTCACAGTAACTCTATGAGGGTTGTTTTCAACAATAAGAGAGCTAAGGAGAAAGAGATTAAACTTCATCAGGTTGCACAGCTGATAGGCAACCAAACTCATATGTGAACCTGTTTGTGTTACTTCAAAATCCACATGCATTTTTGTTGTTGTTCCTTTTTCTTGTTTTTGCTCATTATCACACTATGTCAGCCTTTGGTCTGGGCTCCACCTACCTTACCAGAACTGCCCTCCTCTTCATCCTTTCCACCTCAGTCACACTGTGGCTTCTTTTCTTTTTTCTTCCATTTTCTTTTGCCTAAGGACCACTGCCAAGAAGTCTCTCTCCTCTCTTTGCCTAGTTCAAATCTCCATTAAATGGTCACTTTCTCCGTGAAATATTCTCTGATCCCCTTGATTGTTACATGCTCTAAAAACATAATTTTTATATAGAAATGATCATAGTTTCTCATTATATATTCATTGCTGTAATTGTTTAGTTTGTATCCCCCCCCCACACACACACAAGCTCCATGTTTTATTCATATTGTAGTCTCAACACTACCGGAATGCCTGATAAGTATTTGTAGCATGAATTAATGATTGTCTTGAGCCACAGATTCAGTGACTACATCTGGTCATTCTAAATGCCATACCCTAAAAGGAAGTATCTCCAAAGCTTATTGTGAGCAGAATCACCCTTTTCTGCACTTTGAATGATTCTTTCCAAGGGTTCAATATTTAAACAATGTGACATGTGAAGAGAATTCAAAGGCATACCGGGAAGAGGAGCTAGAAAAGCTCTTCTCTACCTACGTCTTTAGTTAGTAGTACAAATCCCTCTGACAGTTTATTTAAGCCTTAAGGAATAAAACTCAAAATGCAAAACTACTGCTCAAGTCATTGGCCTTCATTCATTCACTTAGCAACTATTTTGTAAATATCTATTAGGTGCTATTACAGGTGATAAGCACATCAGTAAAAAGGGAAAAGCAGGTTCCTGCCAACATGGAACTTATAGTATAGAAGCAAACTAGTAAATGAAGAAGAATTTTAAAGAAATATAGGTACAGGGAAGAAAATGAAGCAGAGTAATAGAATAGGAAGGGAATGAGAGCTATTCTAGGTAAGGTGGCCAGCAAAGGCCTCTCTGAGTATGCAATTGCTATAGAAATACATAAGCAGAACATTGAAGAGAATGAACAACCCAGAAAATACTAATGAATAAATGGAAATGTACTACATAAGGAAGGGGTCATTTCAACTTAGTAGTTTCAGATGCTTTAGTAGCCTTTTCAAAAGCAAATAAAGGTATATCTACACCTCACAAAAATGAAGAGCCCAAAATATAACGATGGAACCATAAGAATATTTCAAGGAAAATCTAGAAAAATTTGCTATGAGCTAGAGATAAGGAAGGTCTGCACAAATAAAACACAGAAAACAAAATCCAGAAATAAAAAGAATGATAAATTTTCCATCAAAATTCAAAACTTCTTTGAGACCAAAAGACATCATAAACATAACGTGTAAACAACTGTCTAAGATAAATATTTGAAATTGTATAATGAAATAACTTCTAGTATAATCTCTGTAAATCATTTTTTAAAAGCTACTAGAAAAATCGGCCAAGTAAATAAAAAGCATTTAACAGAGGAGACAATATAATGCTGTAAACATCTAAAAGTGTTCGCCCTCACTAGCTATTACAAAGACAAACATTAAAGCAGTGTGAATGCCAGTTTTACCTGGCACTTGCAAAATTTTTAAGTGTGATAATATAAAATTTGTCAATAATACGGGGAAATGCATGCTCTCATACTGTGCTGTTGGATATATAAATTAGAAGATAATTTTAATAAAAGTGCATATATCATGATTTATATATCCCATTTATTATTATTTACCCTAAAGAAAGACTTCCATGTGTATACAATGAGGCATACACAAAAAAGTGCTTTGCAATATATTTTTTAATAACAAAAACTTAGAAAAATGTCTACCAGTAGGATAATGTTATTAACTACAGTATATCCCTGCTGTAAAATGCTATGCAATAGTAACAATGAACGAGTTAGAGCTACTCACAGTTACAAGGTTTGAGGTGTATGACATATTTTTAGGTGAACAAGAAGGTTGTGATGTTTATGTAAAGTACATTATATATTTTTATGGATAGATACACACACACTCATGTTCATTTATATATATAAAAGATCTGGAAGATTAAACACCATGCTGACAGCAGCGGTTCCCTCAGAGATGGAGTTAGGAGATGGACTGCAGCGTTTGTCAGCGGAGATTGTGAATGCTGAATAAAGGGAGACTTGAGCCTTATTTGTAATGTTTTGATTTTCAACAAGGAAAATGTGTTCCTTGTTATATTAGCTTTTCTGACAAAACAAAACAAAACATTTCTCCTGGAAGCAGGCTATCAGAATCTCAAGGATGCTTTCTGTGCATTTCCCAGAGTTGGAGGTGTGAGGGGAACACATCCTTATACTTCAAGAATCACTTGTATTGATATTATTGGTTAGCATATCTTGCACATGAATAGAGAGGAAGAAGAAAACAGTTGAGAATTACTGCCTGTTTCTATTTTAGAATTCCTGTACTTTGTTAGTTACTTACAGATGCATTATTTCATCTAGCCTCACCACAATCCTGTGGAGAGAAATTATCATCTCCTTTTGACAAAGTAGAAAAGTACAACACTAAGCCACTTCACCCACAATTGAGGCTGGATGCTGCTTCCCATTCATTGTGCTGAATTAGAGTTTGCTTCTTTACCTGTCTTTTTCTCAAGCCAGACCATGAGTCATTTAAGGTCAAGGATCTTGCTTATCTCTATATCGAAATGAGATTAATTTTGACTTGCCTGGGTCACTAAGTTAGAAGACCACAGAGTTAGAACTGGATGCCAGTTCCCCTGACCCCAAGGTCAGTGTTTCTAGGCCCACAGCCCAATATTTGCCAAAGAACATCAAGGAACATGAGGCTCAGAGAGAATATGTCCTTTGTAGCAAAGAACCCACTTCCCTTTTCACAGTCAAAATCCTCTTCCCTGGCCAAGCTGGATGGACATTCCAAATTGATTTCAAAGGAAGTCCTGGTCCAAGACCTCCCGGATCTGACAAAAGACCACCAGCTCTCCATCTCAGGACTGCCCCCACTGGGATCTTGAAAAGCCACCAGGAAGCCAGGAAGCAAAATGGAAGATCAGGTAGACAGGAGCGTGGCAGCCACAACTAGAAATCAGCAGCTCTCCAGTAAAGAAAAAAGCAAGAGTCTGAGAGGTCAAATGTCTCACAAATTATTTCTCTCTGTACTTGGGTAAGCTTCCAAAAGCCTTTTTGTGAAACACAGTCAAGGCCAAATCATGGTGAAAGGGCAAGTTCCCTGCACATTCTGCCTGACACAGTTCCAGTCCATGTAGGTTTTTCATAGGCAGGATTTGCTCCTACCTATAAGGACCTCAGTGAATATGTGGCTAGTGGATGAGCCAAGGAATATGTGGTCATCCTAGGTCAGCTCTTGGTTGTACACACACGACATCATATTTCTCTTTTCCAACCACCTTAACAATCAGATCATTTCCCAAAACAGGCTTCACTCCAGTGCTCAAATAGGATGGATGGTATGGGGATGCAGCTAGGAACCTTAGGAGAGGAGTGCTGAAATGATTTTTGAGCTACCAAGTGAGAAAGGGTGAGGAGGAATTGAAGGTCTCCCTCGCACCTGGTTTATACTCATGGTGATCTCAGAGCAAGGCCCAGCACTCTGTATGGTGGAAACAGCAGCCCTTCAGTGGTTCAAAACATAAGCCCTACTGCAATGTCTATTTCTTGCTTTAGATCTAAATACACATGATACATTATGCATGTATATACATATATGTATATATATACAAATACATATTTGAATGATACAGATATGAAGAGAAACACCTTTCAAATGTAGCTATAATAGTGAACTATATTTCTTTAGAAAAACACCTCCAGGCCGGGCGCGGTGGCTCACGCCTGTAATCCCAGCACTTTGAGAGGCAGAGGCGGGCGGATCATGAGGTCAAGAGATCGAGACCATCCTGGCCAACATGATGAAACCCCGTCTCTAGTAAAAATACAAAAAAATTAGCTGGGCATGGTGGCCCGTGCCTGTAGTCCCAGCTACTTGGGAGGCTGAGGCAGGAGAATTGCTTGAACCCAGGAGGCAGAGGTTGCAGTGAGTTGAGGTCGCTCCATTGCACTCCAGGCTGGCGTCTAGTGAAGAAGTGAGACTCTGTCTCAAAAAAAAAAAAAAAATAGCCGGGCATGGTGGCACGTGCCTGTGGTCCCAGCTACTCAGGAGGCTGAGGCGGGAGAATCGCTGGAACCCAGGAGGCGGAGGTTGCAGTGAGCCGAGATTGCACCACTGCACTCCAGCTTGGCGACAGAGCAAGACTTCATCTCAAAAAAAGAAAAACACCTCCATCATTTCCACTCCAGTGATGATAAGGAAAGTAAGCAGAGCAGGCGACTCCTAGATCTTTTGCTCTAGCAAAATGGAAAGTCTGAGTACCTCCCCAAGCCCCTCAGCAGTGACCGGAACTCACATATGGTAGAGCTCTTTTTTCTCCAAGTCCGATCATTAGCCAAAAAACATCTTTTTTATCTGAAGTAGAACTAGGGGTCTATCCCACTTTAAGAAATGTCTAAACTTACCAAACTCATAAATCATGAAATGTTTATCTATACTACAGAATAGTTCTTCACAAAGGGATTCAATGCTGGGTAACTTTGAATAACAAATCCCACACAGTACATTTAAAATAGCACTCAGTATACAAAAATGTTCCATCTACTTACCAAACTCATAAATCACAGGATGAGTAGCCATTACAGAATAATTTTTCCCTTTACAAAAGAATCCAGTGCTGGGTTCCTTTGAATAGCAAATCTTTTCAGTACATTCAAAATTGATTCAACATTCCAAGATTCAGTTTATACCCAACTTTTCAGGAATATAGCTTGTGTACAAAGCAAGACATGTCTGATTTGGTAGATGGCCATTCTCTCCACAGAGTCCATTTTTCCAGATCTGAAAGCTAGGGACAATCGGAGGTGGCCTCGACTTTGCTGAAGAATGAAAATTCAGATTTCCTGCAGGGATCTTGACACTGAGCCTGTGATCTGGAACGGAGAGGAAGTGCTGCCCCTCCTGGAAGATCATCTGTGGCCTGCAGCCCAGGCCAGGCCCCTCCACCTAAGCCCGAATACGCCTCCCCTGCAAGAAAGGTGGGGCCTTGCAAAGGCTGGAGTGTGAAGGGGAAAAGGTAAATGCAGGGAGGTTGAGTTGGGGCAGGCAAACACAATGTGTGTGTGTGTGTGTGTGTGTGTGTGTGTGTGTGTGTGTGTGTGTGTGTGTGTGTGGCACTTGCATTTCTGTGTGTTGAAGATTAAGGTTTGGTGTGGAGAAGAACACCCCCATGATTGAGGGCGATGTACTTTAATTCAGGGGCCATTCAGGGCATTTAAATCTTGTTTTTCCTCTCTGCTGAGTCATTTTCATTTCAGATTAAACAAATATGAAGAGCAATTTTGGAGTATTTCATATTAAGCAAACAAATATGCAGAAACGAGCTTGGTTTTGGCAAGAGATGGGCCCCCAAACACATACACAGAAACAAACAGCAGAGCTGTCCCAGACGTCCTCATCTCATGTTCTGTTTCGATTCCTGAGGATCTGTTGAAGTTTTCCTGACTCCCAGTTTTCCTCTGAGAGTCCCAACCTCGTGATTCTCAAAATGCAGCCCCACGGTGCAAAGCCAAAGGCCCAGAATGACCCCATTCGTAAGTATCTGGGAACACAGGATGTGCCCCAGGTGACCTGAGGTGACCCACACTGGATGAAACAGCAAACTCCACTTCTGCCTTTGTTGGAAGAGCACTTTGCTCCCTGCTACCTCAGTCATTTCTCTGTAAAATGAGATGCTAGAGTTTGTAAAAGAGGTGAGAGGGGAAAGTGCTAGATGGCTATCTCATTTTCTCACTCCCTTTCTAGGAAGAGAAGAGGATGTTGAGTCACATCACTATTATAGAAAACACCCCTCTTCCATGGGCAGAATGGGGTCACAGAACATTGATTGTGTAACATCACTCACCTAGTTTCCTGTCTGTACTATTCACACTAGAAACATCAAATTTAATGTCTTCATTTGATTACTGGGAGGAAGAAGAAGAGAAAATGCAAACTGAAAGCAGAGCATTTTCCAAATACAAAACAAAGGATTAGAAGTGTTATAATCCAGTAACCTTGGACAAGTTATTCAACCTTGCTGAGCTCTAGCAATCTCTGTTTTTTTGTTGTTGTTGTTGTTGTTTTAAATGGAGTCTGGCTCTGTCTCCAGGTTGGAGTGCAATGGCATAATCTTGGCTCACTGCAACCTCCGCCTCCCAGGTTCAAGAGATTCTCCTGCCTCAGCCCCCCAAGTAGCTGGGACTACAGGTGTGCACCATCATGCCCAGCTAATTTTTGTATTTTTAGTGGAGATGGGGTTTCACCATGTTGGCCAGGATGGTCTTGATCTCCTGACCTCATGATCTGCCCGCCTCAGCCTCCCAAAGTGCTGGGATTACAGGTGTGAGTCACTGCGCCTGGCTGTCTCTGGTTTTTCATTTGGATCTTTTACTCTCACCTCTGACTTGCTAGAAACTTTTCTGCATGTGAGTATCTTTCCCAACCAGCTTCTCTCATTTTCTTTCTTACCGCACCCTCTGTCCCAGGCTCTGCAGCCCTCGGAAGCATGTGATGGTAAGCGGAAGGCCATCTGTCCACATTACGGGTCACGAGAGGATCAGCCTAAGGGACTGTGGTCAGAGGGTTTTGGAAGTGCAAAGAAACATACCAGCCCTCAAATCATAGAACCATACGGTGAAAACTTGAATGGAACTGACAGCTCATCTTTCCCAATTCTCTCCAACTGGAGGTGAGAAAAATAAGGCAGCCCAAAAAGCAGAATGACCTCCCCAGAGGGAGCAGCTACTCACAGGCAAGGCCAGGCCCCTGGTCATCCAGTCTAGCACTCATTCTCTTATCACGCTACCCTTATTGACCCAACTTCTTGTTTTTCCTTCCTAAAACTCAGCCACCCATACCTTCTTTAGACCCGTCTGTTTCTGATAACTGGTTTCTTTAAATCAGATTGAAGTTCCTTCCTTCCACCCTCTGAGCTCCTGCACCCAATGTTCTGCCTTCTGCCTCCCTTGCTGCTCCTTAGGAGTCACCTTCTCTGGGACCAGACTTGCTGAGTTTGAGTCCTGCCTCCACCTGACAAGCAGCATGCCCCTGGGCACACACTTGAACTTTCGCTTCTCTGTCTTTTCACCTGTAAAAATGGGAGTAATAGGCCAAGCACAGTGGCTCATGCCTGTAATTCCAGAACTTTGGGAGGCTGAGGCGGGAGGATCATGAGGTCAGGAGTTCAAGGCCAGCCTGACCAATACACTGAAACCCCATATCTACTAAAAA
This sequence comes from Cheracebus regulus, assembly GCA_963574635.1. NCBI lineage: Eukaryota > Metazoa > Chordata > Mammalia > Primates > Pitheciidae > Cheracebus > Cheracebus regulus. The sequence goes on from CAUYQU010007461.1 coordinate 10,686, forward strand.
TATGAAAATTAGCTGGGCATGGTGGCATGCACCTGTAGTCCCAGCTACTCGGGAGGCTGAGGCAGGAGAATCATTTGAACCCGGGAGGCACAGGTGCAGTGAACCAAGATTGTGCCACTGCACTCCAGCCTGGGAGACAGAGCAAGACTCTGTCTCAAAAAAAAAAAAATAGGAGTAATAATGGCACCTGCCCACAGGAGTACTGTAAGGATAAAATGAGTTAACACATAAGAAGTGCCTAGAACAGTGTCTGTCTCATAAATGTTACCATTTATTTGTATTTCACTTTTCTTTCCACTGTGTCTGGCCATCATGTTTTCAATAAATTTACAAGTTAGGGGCAAAAAGCATGCCACCCCTAGCCATACCCTTACTTTTGTATCCCTTAACACCTACATAGTAAGTACTCAAAGAGTATCTGTAGGTTGGTTGGCAGGTATTTAAATGACAATAAAATAGGCAGGAACAACAATACAAACTACTTGCCTTTGACCAGGACATTTTGCTTGGTGCATCCTGTGAGTGACGCTGCCACTGGAGAAAGTGCCTGGGGCTTCAGCAGTCATGAAAGACCCAAGAGCTTTCCTAGGAACCAGCAGAGCGGAAATCAGCCTGGGCTGAGGAGAACTGAGGGGTGGCCACTTCTGTGGGGCAGTGATGTGATTATGCTGCTTGATCGATACTGCAAGTGAGATTACTCACACCCCAGGAACCTTTCGGTTCAGCCACTCAAAGCCACAAGGCCCAGGAGCTTGTTTTGTTTGTGCCATTTCCACCAGGACTATCCTACTCTTGCGGTTTGGCTGTGCTGCCTTGGAAGAACACGTGGCTCTGAAGGGCTGCTTACTTTTAGTGCAGACCCAATCAATATGGCCCAAAGCATCATTGAGACATCAACCAATTCGGTCTCACCTAGCTATAGGAAACCCTCCTGAACCCAGAAGAGATCATGTGTGACGCCAATAGACCTTCCTTCCTGATCCTTGCAGGAGACCCTCCTTGGAGAGAAGCTTGGGCTCAACTTCCCAGACACCAGGCAGGGTCTGCCCTTTCAGCAGAGCAATCTTAATGCCTTTCTCTTAACACACTCAAGACTCAGGAGATCAAGGCTTACCCTGGTGTTTTTGCCGCAAAGAGACAGGAAACCTCTCACCGTCTCTGAAACCATCAGAGACAAAAAGGATTTCTCCTCCCAGGCCTTTGCAGCCATATCCTGTAGTGATAACTTCAGAAATGTTACGGGTCACTTCTAAAACAACCAGGTACTAGTTAGCCTCTGGGTTTGGGGATACTTTTCTATCAATGTAGAAAGTATGAGATAGTTAAAAGTAGAAAATGATATCACTACTAAAATTAAATGGAATAATGCATATAAAGAACTTACAGTACAATTTCTGGAATATAGTAAGTGCTTATAAATATCAATTTTTGAATAGTGGTATGAATAGAATGGTGTATAGGAAGAGAAAGTTCAGCAGTTGAGGTGGCAATCATACGCTGAGCATCTATTGTGAGCCCAGGACAGGTTGAATTACCTGGTGGCAACACAACAACAACAGAAGTCAGTCTTGTTTCTTACCAAGAGGAGATTTACATGACTAGCGCATGTGAGCATTTGGAAAAACCAGCAAAACAATGAGCGAGCAGCTTCATGCCAGGGCATGGCTGCAGGGTTGGTGCAACAGGTTAGGAGATGTATAAGTGGACCTGGATGAATAACAGATTTTAGGAAAGACCATGAAGGGAAAAAATAGAAAACGAGCAATCATGAAAAATTGCAATCTCAACACCCAGGCGGATGAAAGAGCCAAAGGCTCAGGAAGACCGTCAATTTTGAGAGGGAGAAAGAAAGACAGAGTTGAATGCAGAACAGACCAGCAGCTTGTTCTTCATCCTGACCAACCTCTGACAGCTGCAGATGCTCACAGGGACTTCGAAGGCCTTCTAAAGCTCGATTGCCTTAGCAAAAACAAACAAGATGAAGACAGAGCAGTGGATCTAAACTTAATCTACCCCCTTTCTTCTGATGTTAGGGATGACAGAACCAAGCAGAAGACTGGCCCAGAGACATATAGACGAAGAATGAAGCTCTCTAGCTCTATACCTAGGAGGCATGTGGCCATGGAGTTCCTGCCTGAATCCCAGACCTGAAAGTCTCATTCAGCTGTCGGGTTAGCACCAAGTGTCTGGGATTTCTTTCCTGGTCCCTACCCCTTCCTCCAAACAGGTCACTCCCTCAGCACCTGCAGTTTCTGCAATCCTTGCCAAAATAATAATGTCATTGATCAAAAGAAGTTCAGCTTCTAACCCTTTCCATTTCACGCTTCCTTCATATTGCTGGCTGGACATTCTCTTCTGTGTTACTACTTGGTTCAGCCTCTGAACCAAGCAGTGCAGAAAATATGTTTGTTTAAGGCGATTAAACATCTACAGACTCCATCTCCATTCAGGAAGTTTCCCCTTGAGTCACCAGCATGTAGTACTTACTCCTGATAAGAGCCCCCATCTCCATCCTGCCAGGCCCGCTCCTCTCCACTTCCTAGCCCAGCTCAATAATACCACATTGCCAGGGCCAAATGTGACACCAAGGGCTTGCCCCATGCTTGCCTCAGAGGCTTCTCAGTCTCATTCTCAGAATGCTCTTGCTTGAGTCTAACCTCCCAGCAACTCTCTTGCAGAATACTCACACTTACCAGCCCCTTTGCACAAGAGCTTATGGCTTGTGAGTTGCCCCTTTTCACCAGGTAAATGTATGCTTTCCTTTTCCATCAGGAAAGGAATCCCAGACACTTGGTGCTAACCCCACTGTTGAATGAGGCTTTCAGGCTCTGGGATTCAGGCAGGAACTCCTGGGCCATATTCTTCCTAGGTATAGGGCTAGAGAGCCTTTGCTCTTAATCTGTATGTCCCTGGGCCAATCTTCTGCTTTGTCCTTCCATCCATAACGTCAGGGAAAAAAAAGGAGGTAGATTAAGTTTAACGCCATTGCCCTGTGTCTTCATCTTGCTTGTTTTTGCTAAAGCAACTGAGCCTTAGAAGGTATTCTAAGTCCCTGTGAGGGTATACAGCTGTCAGGGATTGGTGAGAATGAAGAACAAGCTGCTGGTCTGTTCTGAATTCTTGCTTTGAGCTCCTATCTGACTTGTTTACCCACCTGTGGGCTCAGATGATGCTCTGAGGATATAAATATATATGAATGCAGAATTTGTCAGTGGTAATATCTTTATGCATATCTGTCTCCCTGGCTAGGCTTAAGGAAAAGGTCTTGCAATGATCTTCTTTCCATTCTCATGCAAAGCACAGAGTCGGGTGAGAATGAGTTAATGTGCTGGGTAGATGAGTGGATGGCCTGAGGGCTCTGCAGTGTCCCGGAATGGCTGCTGACCTGTCCATCTCACTGCCAGGAGTTGAAAAGATGTCATACACAGATGTCACACACGTTAAGCTCTTATCTTCACCATGGCACTTCTTCTAGGCCATAATAATCTGTCTCCTCTTTGCATGATCCACTGCACCTATTCCCCAAAACTTAGCAGACAATGATGTAATGACTTAATTTGCTCCTTAATTGTGTTAGTGTGTATGTGTGAAAATTTTGTCACCTCCTCAAGACGGTTAGTCCCTGAAGGACAATAATATTTTGCATGTCTCAAGGCTTATGGGAGTACTGATAAACATTTATGGAGCACTTATTATGTATCAAGCAGTATGCTAAGATTTACATGAATTTGCCTCATTTGGTTCAGGGACTCAGAAGGATCTTAAACAAGTGAGGAGAACAGAAGCAGAAACTTAGCCAGATGATAGTAAGCTGGCCTCTGAGCCTGAGTTCTAGTCCCAGCTCTGCCACTCATCACCCCAGGGCCTGAGCAGTCATCCTAGACACAGAATGGGTTCAGCTCCCTCTTCATTCAAACAAGGAGACTTGGATGAGTGAAAATGGAGGAGCTCCAAGGCCCCTTTCAGCCCTGGCATTGTAAATTCTACCAGTCATGGTTCTAAACACTGCTGCGGGTGCACCACAACAGGACAGAGATGCGCCTGATCCAGAAGGAATGCTGCTCCTTCTCCAGCCCAGGCACATACTGTATTACAGTAATGAGAGCTTCGGCTGCTTTAAATATCACAAAACAAAAACAACGGGCAGCCCGAGTTCATCATCCCCATCCAGACCACAGAGGAGCGCACCGCCAGGCCGAGGCCAGAGCAAGATGGTGAGAGAAGCCCACACAGTCGCTTTCAGGGATCCACTGGCTCATGGCTGGAATGAAAATCACCAATGGCAGGGGCTGTTAAGAGGCAGTCAGAGAGACAGCCCTCAAGTTCACGCTGGGACAAAGAGGCCCCGGTTGTAATGAGATGGGAGATCTGGAATCCTGGATCCACCAGAGATGAGCTGGTGCCAAGCCTGAGGCTACAGGAACCGCGGCCTCGCACCTCTGGGAGAGCCAGGAGAGTCCAGCCAAAGGTCCCCACAGAAATGAGGCTACAGTCTCCCTCTGGGTCCTGGGAGGCATCTGCAAACAGAACAGCAAACATTAATCAGAAGGGCCAGAGTGGGTAAGCATGCAGAAAGCACTGGAACTGAGTCCTTTTCCTCTCAATGCTTCCCCAAAAGCAAAAGGAGAAATCTTCAGGGGATTCTAACAGGCCCTCCGTGGAGAACCCCTGTAAGCAAGAACTATGCTGCCGACCTCACCACAGAGCATCCTTAGTGAACCCCCATTATGTAAAATGGCCCAGGACTATTCAGAAGCCTTATCAGATAGTGTCATAGACTGGATGTCTGCTCCCCTCAAATTCCTATGTTGAAATTCGAAATCCCAATGTGACAGTATTAGGAAGTAGGACCTTTGAGAAGTGATTAGGTCATGAGGGCGGAGCCCTCTTTCAGTGTCCTTTTCAAAGTCAGGCATGGTGGCTCATGCCTGTAATCCCAGCACTTTGGGAGGTTGAGATGGACGTATCACTAGGTCAGGAGTTTGAGACCGGCCCGACCAACATGGTGAAACCTTGTCTCTACTAAAAATCCAAAATAGCTGGGTGGGGTGGCAGGCGCCTGTAATCCCAGCTACTCAGGAGGCTAAGGCAGGAAAATCACTTGAACCTGGGAGGTGGAGGTTGCAGTGAGTCGAGATCATGCCACTGCATTCCAGCCTGGCTGATGGAGCAAGACTCTATCTCAGAAAAAAATAAAAGAGACCCCATACAGGTAGCTGGCAAGATGACTGAATAGGAATAGCTCCCATCTACAGTTCCCATAGAGGTCAAGGCAAAAGGTGTGTGATTTCTGCATTTCCATTGAGGTACCTGGCTCATCTCATCAGGACTGGTTAGACAGTGGGTGCAGCCCAGGGAGGGCAAGCTGAAGCAAAAGAGGGCATTGCCTCACCCGGGAAGCACAAGGGGAACTCCCTCCCCCAACCAAGGGAAGCCACTAGGGTCTGTGCTATGAGGAATGGTGCATTCAGCCCAGATACTATGCTTTTCCCACAGTCTTCAAAACCCGCAGACCAGGAGATTCCCTCGGGTACCTATACCACCAGGGCCCTGGGTTTCAAGCACAAAACTGGGTGACCATTTGGGCAGACACTGAGCTAGCTGCAGGAGTTTTCTTTTTCATATCCCCAGTGGTGCCTAGAATGCCAGCAAGAGAGAACTGTTCACTCCCCTGGAAAGGGAGCTGAAGACAGAGAGCCAAGTGGTCTAGCTCAGTGGATCCCACCCCCATGGAGCCCAGCAAGCTAAGATCCACTGGCTTGAAATTCTCACTGCTAGCACAATAGTCTGAAGTTGACCAGGGACGCTCGAGCTTGGTGTAGGGAAGGGCGTCTGCCATTACTGAGACTTGAGTAGGTGGTTTTCCCCTCACAGTGTAAACAAAGCCAGGAAGTTTGAACTGGGTGGAACCCACCACAGCTCAGCAAAGCAACTATAGCCAGACTGCCTATCTAGATTACTCCTCTCCGGGCAGGGCATCTTTGAAAGAAAGGCAGCAGCCCCAGTCGGGGCTTATAGATAAAACTCCCATCTCTGTGGGACAGAACACCTGGGGGAAGAGGCGGCTGTGGGCACAGCTTCAGCAGACTTAAATATTTCTGCCTGCTGGCTCTGAAGAGAGCAGTGGATCTCCCAGCACAGCACTCAAGCACTGCTAAAGGAGAGACTGCTTCAAGTGGATCCCTGACCCCCATGCTTCCTGACTGGGAGAAACCTCCCAGCAGAGGTCAACAGTCATCCCATACAGGAGAGCTCCAGCTGGCATCTGACAGGTGCCCCTCTGGGACGAAGCTTCCAGAGGAAGGAACAGCAGCAATCTTTGCTGTTCTGCAGCCTGCACTGGTGATACCCAAGCAAACAGGGTCTGGAGCAGACCTGCAGCAAACCCCAACAAACCTGCAGCAGAGGGGCCTGACTGTTAGAAGGAAAACTAACAAACAGAAAGGAATAATATAAACATCAACAAAAAGGACGTCCATACAAAAACCCCATCTGAAGGTTACCAACATCAAAGACCAAAGGCAGATAAATCCACCAAGGTGAGGAAAAAACAGTGCAAAAAGGCTGAAAATTCCAAAAACTAGAGTGCCTCTTCTCTTCCAAAGAATCACAACTCCTCTCCAGCAAGGGAACAAAACTGGACAAAGAATGAATTTGATTAACTGACAGAAGTAGGCTTCAGAAAGTGGGTAATAACGAACTCCTCTGAACTAAAGGAGCATGTTCTAACCCAATGCAAAGAAGCTAAGAACCTTGAAAAAAGGTTAGACAAATTGCTACCTAGACTAACCAGTTTAGAGAAGAACATAAATGACTGGATAGAACTGAAAAACACAGCACAAGAACTTCGTGAAACTTACACAAGTATCAGTAGCTGAATCAATCAAGTGAAAGAAAGTATATCAGAGATTGAAGGTTGACTTAATGAAATAGAGTATGAAGACAAGATTAGAGAAGAAAGAATGAAAAGGAATGAACAAATCCTCCAGGAAATATGGGACTATGTGAAAAGACCAAACCTACGTTTGATTGGTGTACCTGAAAGTGACAGGAAGAATGGAACCAAATTGGAAAACACTCTTCAAGATATTATCCAGAAGAACTTCCCCAACCTAGCAAGACAGGCCAACATTCAAATTCAGGAAATAAACAGAACATCACAAAGATACTCCCCAAGAAGAGCAATCCCAACACACATAATCATCAGATTCACCAAGGTTAAAATGAAGGAAAAAATATTAAGGGTAGCCAGAGAGAAAGGTCAGGTTATACACAAAGGGAAGCCCATCAGACTAACAGTGGATATCTCTACAGAAACCCTACAAGCCAGTACAGAGTGGAGGCCAATATTCAACATTCTTAAAGAAAAGAATTTTCAACCCAGAATTTCATATCCAGCCTAACTAAGCTTCATAAGTGAAGGAGAAATAAAATCCTTTATAGACAAGCAAGTGCTGAGAGATTTTGTACCAATAGGCCTGCCTTACAAGAGCTCCTAAAGGAAGCACTATATATGGAAAGGAAAAACCAGTACCAGCCACTGCAAAAAAAATCATACCAAATTGTAAAGACCATCGACATTATGAAGAAACTGCATCAACACGCAAAATAACCAGCTAGCATCATAATGACAGGATCAAATTAACACATAAAAATATTAACCTTAAATGTAAATGGGCTAAATGCCCCAATTAAAAGACACAGACTGGCAAATTGGATAAAGAGTCAAGACCCATCAGTGTGTGTATTCAGCAGACCCATCTCACATGCAAAGATACACATGGGTTCAAAATAAAGGGATGGAGGAAGATTTACCAAGCAAATGGAAAGAAAAAAAAAAAGGCAGGGGTTGCAATCCCAGTCTCTGATAAAAGATATATTAAACCAAAAAGGATAAAAAAAGACCAAGAAGGGCATTACATAATGGTAAAGGGATCAATGCAACAAGAAGAACTAACTATCCTAAATATATGTGTACCCAATACAGGAGCACCCAGATTCATAAAGTAAGTTCTTAGAGAACTACAAAGAGACTTAGTCTCCCACACAAGAATAGTGGGAGACTTTAAACCCACTGTAATATTAGACAGATCAATAAGACAGAAAATTAATAAGGATATTCAGGACTTGAACTCAGCTCTGGACCAAGTGGACCTAATAGACATCTACAGAACTCTCCACCCCAAATCAACAGAATACACATTATTCTCAGCACCACATCACACTTATTTTAAAATTGACCACATACTTGGAAATAAATCACTCCTCAGCAAAGCAAAAGAACAGAAATCATAACACAGTACAAACAAATTAGAACTTAAGATTAAGAAACATACCCAAGACTGCACAACTACATGGAAACTGAACAACCTGTTCCTGAATGACTACTGGGTATATAACGAAATTAAGGCAGAAGTAAATAAGTTCTTTGAAACCAGTGAGAACAAAGATGCGATGTACCAGAATCTCTGGGACACAGCTAAAGCCATGTTTAGAGGGAAATTTATAGCATTAAATGCCCACAAGAGAAAGTGAAAAAGATCTAAAATCGACACCCTAACATCACAATTAAGAAAACTAGAGAAGCAAGAGCAAACAAATTCAAAAGTTAGCAGAAGACAAGAAATAACTCAGATCAGAGTAGAACTGGAGGAGATAGAGACACAAAAAATTCTTTAAAAAATCTGTGAATCCAGAAGCTAGTTTTTTGAAAAAATCCATGAAATCCAGGAGTTATTTTGTAAAACAGATAGACAGCTAGCCAAACTAATAAAGAAGAGAAGAGAAAAGAATCAAATAGACACAATAAAACAATGATAAAGGGGCTATCACCACTGATCCCACAGAAATGCAAACTACCATCAAAGAACACTATAAATACCTCTATGCAAATAAACTAGAAAATCTAGAAGAAATGGTTAAATTCCTGGACACATATACCCTCCCAAGACTAAACCAGGAAGAAGTTGAATCCCTGAATCGACCAATAACAAGTTCTGAAATTGAGGCGGTAATTAATAGCCTACCAACCAAAAAAAAATCCAGGACCAGACTGTTTCACAGCCAAATTCTACCAGAGGTACAAAGAGGAGCTGGTACCATTCCTTCTGAGACTATTCCAAACAACAGAAAAAGAGGGACTTCTCCTTAACTCATTTTATGAGGCCAGCATCATCCTGATACCGAAACCTAGCAGAGACAAACACAAAAAAGAATAATATTTCAGGCCAATATCCCTGATGAACATCGATATGAAAATCCTCAATAAAACTGGCAAACCAAATCCAGCATCACATCAAAAAGCTTATCCACCATGATCAAGTTGGCTTCATCCCTGGGATGCAAGGCTGGTTCAACATATGCAAATCAATAAACGTAATATATCACATAAACAGAACCACATGATTATCTCAATAGATGCAGAAAAGGCCTTTGATAAAATTCAACACCCCTTCATGCTAAAAATTCTCAATGAACTAGATATTGATGGAACGTATCTCAAAATAATAAGAGCTATTTATGACAAACCCACAGCCAATATCATACTGAATGGGCAAAAGCTGGAAACATTCCCTTTGAAAGCTGGTATGAGACAAGGGTGCCCTCTCTCACCATTCCTATTCAACATAGTATTGGAAGTTCTGGCCAGGGCAACCAGGCAAGAAAAAGAAATAAAGCATATTCAAATAAGAAGAAAGGAAGTCAAATTGTCTCTGTTTGCAGATGACATGATTGTATATTTAGAAAACCCCATTGTCTCAGCCCAAAATCTCCTTAAGCTGACAAGCAACTTCAGTAAAGTCTCAGGATACAAAATAAATGTACAAAAATCACAAGCATTCCTATACATCTATAACAGACAAACAGCAAGCCAAAACATGATTGACCTCCCATTCACAATTGCTACAAAGAGAATAAAATATCTAGGAATACAACTTACAATGAATGTGAAGGATCTTTTCAAGGAGAACTAAAAACCACTGCTCAAGAAAATAAGAGAGGACACATACAAATGGAAAAACATTCCATGCTGATGGATAGGAAGAATCAATATCGTAAAAATGAGCATACTGCCCAAAGTAATTTATAGAATCAATGCTATCCCCATCAAGCTACTATTGACTTTCTTCACAGAATTAGGAAAAACTACTTTAAATTTCATATGGAACCAAAAAAGAGCCCGTATAGCTAAGACAATCCTAAGCAAAAAGAACCAAGCTGGAGGCATCATGCTACCTGACATCAAACTATACTAGTTGTTTATAAGGTACCCGGACTATCTTTTTTTGTTGTAGTATCCAAATGGGCTGAAGTAGATAGTTATTTGATGTTAGTATGTGTCAAATCCGGGTGAAAAGCGTGTAAATGAAGCAACTCCCCACATGGATAATGAAAGGCTCACGCACACTTTTCCTGCAGAAGTGGCTCTGCCGCCGCTTTACCACTCACAGGCTATCTGACTCCACTGCTCCAGGGCATTTCCTAGTGATTGGGGACTGCAACAGGCATTTATCTCAGGACAGGTAGGGGTTAGGGGCAGGAAGATGCTTTTTCTATATCCCATCTGCCGCATAATCAATGGCACCTCTACCAGAATAGAAAATTGATAAAGGATTTGCCAATATTGTTTGTTTGACAGCAAAGACACATGCACAACTCTTTCCTGAGCTGTAGGTTCTTTGCAGGATAAGGCTTCTCAACACCTGTGTGAGCCAGGGCTTTACATGGGAGGCTGAAGGTCTAAAATCAAGTGAAGGATGCCACTGCTTCTGCCAAGATCCTGCTCAGCATTAACTGTAGGAATGTGCAGAAAGCAACAGGAGCCAATGGCTTGTGATGTCACCAATCCCATGGGGATCCCGGCATGTGCACAAAGTATCAAATTCATTTTGGAAAGGCAGATACACTCTGGAAAGGCTGGAGTTAGGTGGAGGGGGAGAAGCTATGGAAAAATATCCATTAGATATGGAAACCAGAAACTGGAATAACTACCTAACAGGAGCTTATGTGATTTCAGCACCTCCTTCCTGAGATCAGTTTTGTGAGGTTCCTAGAACATTGCCTGGTCTGCCCTTGAAGGTGGAGATAGTACCTCTCTTTATCACCACTGAACCTCTGACATCTAACACAGTGCCTGCAGCACACTTCCAAGAAATATTCATGAATTCACGTATGGTAGGTGCTCAATAAACTGTGTTCCCTTTTTTACATTCTTAATCTCTTCTACCTCAGGAACTTAAGCCAACTGGAGGTTCATGACCCATTTGCCACATGGGGCTGGTACTAAATGGACAATACTGCTCTAGAACACACCCTCTTCTCATCTTCCATCTGCCTTCTCTTCCTCCCTCACACTCACCCCTCTTCCGAAGAGAACAACAGCATAATACCAGGCTCTCCACGACTTTTCCTTCTCTGAACACCTCATTGATGTTGATAACATTCTCTTGAACTGGAAGCTAACTTTTTTCCATATGATTCAATCTTATCTCTATTTTTATCTCATTTTCATAGTGCCAAATATAATACATTCATTTCATTACAAACTCACTGGTATCAGGAACTAATACATTCTGTATAGGCATTGTGGCATCTAGCAAAATGCCTTATATATTTCTGAACAAACTGCACATATTCTCTATCCCAAGCTATGACTTTCCTAGTTATACTTTATGCTTTGTCATTCAATCTAGTCTTTTTCCCTTAAACATAGTCCCAACTTTCAAAAGGAAAAGATGACTTGAAATATTCATTAACCAGCATTTATTGAGATCTTATTACATGTCAGAAAATATGCTAGGTGATGAAGAAAAAATGTATACACAGAGAGTAAGAGTATAAAAGATCAGAAATGCCACAGTTTAAGCCACTTTCTTTAATAAGCCAAGGGAGTTAGCTCGCTGAGTGGCTTAGTGGAAGCAGTATCTGACCAGCTGCTGAACTAATGGTATAATCTTGGATGAGCCAAATATTCTCCCTGAGCCTCTGTTTCTTAATCCTTCACCATGTAAGGAAGACACATCTTCCCTCACATTATGTTCCTTCTGGACAAGAGCAGTACCAAAGCTTATGTGATTAGATCCTACGGTAGAGAATAAGTATGCTATAGCTATTTGCGTAAGAATGAGAACCATGAGGTTGAAATAGGGTAACATTTAAACTGCATGTAGAATCAACTACATTTAAGTTCACATCAATAGACTACATACTCAGAGACTCTAGCAGTAACAGACATTCAATGAATGACCTACACTCAGAGTCACACACATGAATCTAGTTGGGTAGGGAATATCTATTCAAAACCAAGAGCCAACAACATAAGATGATACACTGTTCATGTTCTTACCACTTAATAGTTGTAAAGAATGATTCTATCTACTATGTTCAGCTAGAAAAAGTGTTTTAACTTACAAACGTACATTAGTAAATTACCTTTTTTTTTTTTCAATTCTTCTTCCCATAGCTTATGGCCAAGAGCCATATGGCTTGTAAACATATGAACACTCCCACATGACCATACCATCTACTCATGCAAATATCAAAACTGATCATTGTTACCTTCCATTTTCTGCAAATGCCATCTGGCCCAGATTCTGTGGCAAGATTTGTATATTAGGCTATCCTCTACTACAGCCAAATTGTTTAAAGTGGGTTTTTCTGAACTCGCTGCTTGCATGGGGCCTAGTATAAGCTGCTTGCATACCAGTATAAGCTGGAGGAGAAGGTAAAGGGATTTAAAGAGGGTCTCTTTTTCCAGCTGATGGGAGAATTCAAAAATTTTCTAAAAAGAATGGAAGAAATAATCCAAGAAGGACGACAGAGTGACAGTAATTTCAATGAACAAAGATGAAGAATATGATTCAGAACTTTGTGCAAAATAACGCCATGAGATGAGGACGCTGGGAAGAGAAATAAGACAAAGAGGAAAAAAAGGAGAATCCCAAACTGTACAACGAAAACTAATGAAAAGAATTAGACTCTTCTCAGAGAAGATAAATTGGGCTTTGTGACAAGAAGGCTGTGTCTCCAGGATGTGAAGTTTCAAGGAGCTTAATACAGCTCAAGCGGGAAGACAAAAGTGGTAATGAGTGACTCCCTACCAAGAAAACAAGGGAGTTTACTGAAAGACCTTGGACTGTTTCATGAAGAAAAAAGAAAAGTACACTGGGACTTGATGACGGTCTTCAAATATGTGATGCCCTATTCTGAAATAGAGGAATTCAGATCATACAACAGAATTCCAAAGTCATGACTAAGAAAGTTGCAGAGAGGCAGAGTTTAATCAAAAATAAGAGGGAACACCCTAAAAATTAGAGCCATCCAAAAATGGGCTGTGCCTCTTTGTGAGGTTATGAGCTCCCCACTACTGGAAATAGTCAAGGAGAGGCTGATTAATCTCTTGTTAGGCTGTGGGGAGGCTCCTTCTTCACGTAGGTTACTGGGTTAGATAACTTTTTAGATCCCTTTCAGTTTTAATAATCTATGTGTCTGTTTACCAGAGTGCAAAAGCAGGGTAACTTGACATCAGCCTGACACAGAAAGCAAATGGATACGCATGAGCTGAAAGAGCTACCTTATTCATACTGATACAGCGTCAAGGCCTTGCGTAGCAATAGCTTAGAGCCAAGAGCCACGTGGCTTATAAACACAGGAACACTCCCACATGACCTTACCACATACACATGCAAATATCAGAGCTGATCAGTTACCTTCCACTTTCTGCAAATGCCGTCTGGCCCAGATTCTGTGGCAAAATTTGTATATCAGGCTATCCTCTACTACAGCTGAATTGTCTAAAGCAACTTTGAGCTTCAGAAGTAAGGTCTGGAGGACAAAATCACTTTTCCAAGAGAATTGGGTCAACCTATTTAATACCACTTAATAGCTGTAAAGAATGATTCTCTCTACTATGGCCAGCTATAAAAAGTGTTTTAACCTACAAACATACATTAGCAAATTTCCTCTGTTGTTTTTTTCAGTTCTTCCTCCCATGCTCTGATCTGTCCAAGTCCTAAATTATTTATCAGGGTCTTGAATACCGTTGAAATATATACCAACACTGCCCAGTGTTTCTCCTGAGCACTGCTGAATGTGGTAAAATTTCATTTCACTGCAACACATGTAGAAGACAGAATACAAAAATGAAAACACTGGGTTAATCACACCGCACATAGTTTCCTTTCCTGTCTCAACCAGTAGCTGTAAGTGGTTTTAGGACATGAACTATGCCATTTCCATAGTGCCCTGTAAGTGATTAATGACCCTGAGTAACACCTCATAGAGGCATCTTCTCAATAATATCTCCTCCAAAGTCTTGCTGTGACCCCAAATCCCAATAGTAGAGTAAGATTCTCATTGTTTCCAAAATTTTGGTTAGAATGTATGCTTTAAGATGTATAGTGAAAGGATGACCCAGCCCCAGCATGCTCATGTTTCTATGCAAATACCTCCTCTTGTGTAGATGTTTGCAAGTATACCAGATTCCCAAGGCTGAAATCATGTGATTAAAATGCTGAAGGCTCAGCACTCTCCATACTATGCTGGAGTCTCAAAGTCTTGGCTGCCTGAGAATAAAATATTCCCCCGGGTACGAATCTTAAATATGGCACTCAAATAAATGAGCTGCATGATGTCCTTGACCTAGCTCCCAGGCATACGAAACTGAGTGTCTGGGTCATAGTCATGGGGTCCACAATGGCCCAATAGACATTGCACTCACAAGGTCCTGAGCCTGGATAGGATCCAGGGCCGATAAGGAGCACCTTTACCCCAAAAAGCAAAAGACAGTGTTGCCAGTAGAAGCCAGGATATTGTTGCCAAACATCAGGTGAGGGGTGGGAAAATCATGTGGTTGGAATCCTGAAATATTGACAGGAAGAAACGGTGAGAGATAGGGTCAGGGCAAGGTCATGGTCACTGCAAATGTGCTAGACAACCACCTCTGTGTGGTCCATTGAAGTTTAAAGAAGCTCTCCCGTGAGTACCACCTTTGTTTGAAAATAGAGTTGCAGATACTCTGATCATAGTTAGGGCATGTGTGGGTAATCCCTTTCCTAACAAACTGAGCTACATATCAACTTAGGACGAGGTGACAATAGAAGCTAATTAGGAGGAAAATATCTTTCTGAGTGTTATCTAAATTATCTGTAAACCCCCAAATCTTGGTGTTTATGTCTAAGAATTTTACTGTAGAATTTTGCATCTTATTTTTATATCTGTGTGTTTTAAAACTAAAACTGGGTTTTCACGTGGATAAAATTGATGGCATTTGCAGAAATAATGATTGAGTATTACAGAAAGGAGATAAAGTGAGCTTAAGAGAAGTTGAATTTGTTGAAGATATTCTACATTTTGCTTTTATTTTTTCATGCTTTGAATGGAACAAACAAGCAGAGAATGGCATAACAGTATCCAACCACCTGCTGGACAGTGTGTAGGAACCAGATCGCACAACCACATTTAGCCTCAAGCTGTTCTCCCACAACACCCCATACTCTTCAAATCCAATGTTCATGAAAGTCAGCAATCTCAAATTGGAACAACTGCTAGAGTCAGTTTTTCACAGAAATTTGGGTTCATAGTACAAGACGAGGTAAGCGCTATTCCTTAAACAGGTGATGTTTGAAAGTAGAAGTGTCCAGAGACAACGCAGAATTGGAAAAAGGAGATATAAATCAATGCAAGTAGAACAAACATAGGTCCTTTAGAGGACATTGTTAAGTCATTGTTAAGCAGGGCAAGTGCTTAAATTTATAATGCTAACAATGGAAATTTCAATTCAACTCTGCACGTGGTTTTTCAGAAGGCATTGAGAAATTCAAATGTCTCTTATCTGTTCTGAAAATCTCCTTGCCCTCTCCCCACATTCACAGGCATCAGGGAGCGCCGGTGTAAGTTAGAAGACCATGCTAGCCTTCTCCTGAATCTCCTGTCACGGGAGCTTCCCACTGCAGGCAATCTTGATTAAAGAAGCCTAAGTCCCAGAGAATATCCTCATAGCACAGACAATCCTGAAAGGATTACAGATTTCAAAGCTCCTCACTGTATGAGTCAAACAGGGTAATTTCAGGCTAGGGAAGGCATGCTGATCTTCTTTCCTTTTCCCCAAAAACCCCCAGGACGGGGCTTTAGAAATAAAGCACATTAGTACGAGGCAACGAATTGTGGGAGAAGGTCTCCAAAGCTAGCAATGGGGATGACTGGGGAGAATCCTCTGAATAAGCCCCTCAGACTGCTGCACTGTTTAAGAGGATAATGGTAAATTACAAGGTGCCTACAAGCCTCCCAGTGGCCAGCATCTGTTGGTAGAAATATTCCTAATGCAACCTTGTCCCAGCCCTGAGATGCTTGAGCCATGCCCACCTATACACAGCAGGAGTTAGGGGAGAGGCAGGCAAAGGATGGTGCACCCCTAATCATAGTGCTAGGTTTCAACTTAGCTTGAGATGGAAACTATTCCCCCAGCCCCCCTGAAAAATAATCACCATGGCATATCCAGAAGTAAAAATAAAGGAGAAGGGAGATAGTATTAATATATGGTCTGTAATGGACAGGCCTGGAAGTTGCAGTGAGATTAGATACCTGGAATGGGCATAGACCATGCCTCCCTGGTGCTCTGAACAGCCTCCAGTGTGCATACAGCAAGGGGCAAACCGACTCTGGTAACGAGGGCATCTACCTGGACAGCGTCTGAGAACTGAAAACCTTCACTGTTCTGCTTGGACACAGTGTCCCATAGAGCTTTGCCGTTTGTCTGATCTTACTCCCTTCTCAACTATCCCACCTTCTCCATTTTTCCTTCAGTCAGCTTTCCGTGTTCAATTTCATTCAGCAAAGTGTTCTAAGGAGACAGTTCTACTGCAGATAGACAAGCAGATAAGCCGCAAACGTTAGTGACCCACAGATTAGCAGATTCTCTTCTCAGTCTCATCGAGGATTTATTTAATTGGCAGTTGCTGTCTTCAGTGTTCATAGCTATAGATTTTTAGGGCTAGATTTGGAGAACTCTAGCCCCTCTAGTTCTACTGTCACTCCACCAACAACCTGACAAGCAGTATAGCTCAGTGGTTGAGCCACAGGCTCTGGAATGAAGGTGCCCAGCTTTAAATCTAAACTCCGACCTTTACTAACTGCATGAGTTTAAGCAAGTTCCTTAACACTCAAGCCTCAGTTTTTTTATAGACAAATAGGATCCTTTCCAAGAGGACCATCGTGAGGAGTAATCATGAGGGGTCAATGAGTTAATACCTAGAAACAGTGCTTGGCATCAGGTCTTAGCTCTTATTATTACAACTGGAGCTGTTGAAACAACTGGAGCTGGTCTCATTTCACAGTAAATGTATTTTGACTATCCCCAGTACACAGCTAGGCTTCATACATTTTAAGTAATCACGACATTACAACACCTTGGCAGCAAAAACAAATACACCCAAAGCAAACAAAAAGCCCCATCCCCTTTGCTCTAATAAGAAACAGTCCAGGTTAGCATGCAAAATTGTCAGGTTCTATCTCGTATTGAAATGTGTTTCTCTGGCTGGGCACGGTGGCTCATGCCTGTAATCCCAGCACTTTGGGAGGCCGAGGCAGTGGATTACGAGGTCAGGAGTTCGAGACCAGCCTGGCCAACATAGTGAAACCCCATCTCTTCTAAAAATACAAAAAATTAGCTGGGCGAGGTGGCAGCTGCCTGTAATCCCAGCTACATGGGAGGCTGAGGCAGGAGAATTGTTTGAACCCAGGAGGCGGAAGTTGCAGTGAGCCGAGACTACACCACTGCACTCCAGCCGGGGTGACACTGCAAGACTCTGTCTCAAAAAAAAAAAAAGGAAAAAAGAAATGTGTTTCTCCAAGTATATCTAACCCCACATTTGTTGGGATACTTCAGTTTTCAGCAAATGACTATGTGAGACTTTGCAGTTTCAAGTTTTCTTTGCCACGAGGTTCTTACAACTTGGATTTTACGACCCACCCAAGGGACCACTTGGGTCCCAATAGGAGGTACTCTGTGCCCTCCTGGGGTGGCAATCCTTATTTTTTAAGTGTCTCTAACTCCACCTCTTCTAAGAAACACACACTCTAATCAAGAGTCCTTATCCATGAATTTTATGAAGTTCAACAAAAAGATTAACAGAATAAAAGTTGTTTACGTGAATATGTTACTACTTTCCTACTGAGCTCTCCCCAGTAAGATCATGATTAGACTCAAGGTGCATGTAACCCCACCAACTCCCGCTCCCTTCCCAGAATGAGAATGGGGAATTCCGCAAAAAGAGGCATAGCGGTACACGGAGAGGGTTCTCTATGAGTCTCTTGTATAGTGCAAATCTCAGCAGAGAGGTGGAGATTCTGGGCAGCTGAGTTCAGGAACCCAGGCCCAACAATTGGGAAGTACATTCTGGAACCTCAAACAGAGGATCAGCACAGTCAGACAAGTGGGGGCTTTCCAGCCCAGGGGAAGCTGGTGGCTGGGCAGAGAGCGGGGGCAGGGAAGAAGGCTGGGAGGCACAAGCTGCCTCTGATTTCAGCAGGAAGAGCTGGGCAAACAGCAAGGGTGTGGGTGGAGAGGAGGAAGGAAAGGGGCCTCTCTTACTAAGGCAGTGGTTTGGGCTCCAACCAGGAGGGTGTAGCTGTCAGTTGCTTTTGGGGCTGGGGATTGGTGAGGTGCTGGTCCAGCAATCGCCTCCACCAAATGTGCATCCAGTGAGTGTCATTTTTCAAGCCCTCACTCAGCTTTGGCCAAGGAGGCTGCAACGAAAGCCAGAGGCTCAAGCTGAAACGGGCAGGAGCCTGGAGCTCATGAAATATGACACCCAGAGAGGGAAACTGAAGGGAAAGAATCACGGCCAAACAAACACACCCTCAGCCAGAGCTGGAGCCCAGAGGCCTGAGAAGGGGGCCCTGGACTTTCAGGGGGAGATGGCCAGCTGTTCCCACTCTCCTCTCCTCCAGGGTCACAATTCCCCCAGAAAGGAAAGGTTCTTTTTGCTCAGAGCATGCTCGCTCGCCCCACTCACAATTTAGAGAGGGTCCTTTTATAAACCCTTGTTTG
This sequence comes from Cheracebus regulus, assembly GCA_963574635.1. Lineage (NCBI taxonomy): Eukaryota > Metazoa > Chordata > Mammalia > Primates > Pitheciidae > Cheracebus > Cheracebus regulus. Next base: position 29,734 of record CAUYQU010007461.1, read on the forward strand.
GTGAAACTTTTAGTGTTATTTGGTTTTAAAAAAAAAGGAAAAGGAAAAGAAAAGAAACATTTGAATCATTTCAATGTCTTCTGTAGGTCAGAAGCTCTACTGAACCCATGAAATTTACAATCACTTCTCTCCTACCTTTTAACCAATACTGGAATATAATCGGTGGTTATGTAATGGATAATCCACAGCAATAGATAACATTTAGCTCTAGAATGAGCTGGTTGATTTTGCTTTTCAGTACTTGAGGCAGTGGAACCTAGTCATTAGTAGCCTTGCACATTTTGAGTCAGAGGAACTGGGTTCATAGTTCAGCACTACCTCTGACGCGCTGTGTGACCTAAGGCAAACCACTCAACCTCTCTGAGCCTTTATTTTCTCATCTGTTAAATGAGAATGATGGTAACAATCCCATATGACTGTTACTACAACTAAATAAGATTGTCTATTTAAAGCAGTTATCATAACGCCTGGCATATAGCAAGTACTCAATAAATGGTAGCTATGAGTGTATCTTAGGCTCAAACATTTATAACTCTCCAAATAATCCTGTTAAAAGAATTTTTTAAAGCCCATTTGAGAGACATTGGCACCGTACTCCATATCCCCATTTTAGGTCCCTGCTCCACTTTCTTCTAATGCTCATGCCCAGTGGGAAGCAATAGCATCACTCCTCATACTGATGGTACAAAGCATCCGCTTAAAAAATCACTGCTTTCTGACAGGACACAGTGGCTCACACCTGTAATCCCAGCACTTGGGGAGGCCGAGGCACGGATCACTTGTGCTCAGGAGTTTGAGACCAGCCTGGCCAATATGCTGTAACCCCATCTCTACTAAAAATACAAAGATTAGCCAGCATAGTGGCGCATGCCTGTAATCCCAGCAACTCAGGTGACTGAGGCACAAGAATTGCTTGCATCTGGGAGGTGGAGGCTGCAGTGAGCCAAGATCGCACCACTGCACTCCAGCCTGGGCGACAGAGCGAGACTCTGTCTCAACAACAAAAAGAAAAAAGAACTGCTTTCTTTTTCTAGCTTGTCTCACCAGCTTTCCCACCATGTTAAAAGCTTTTGTGTCTATATGGAGAGACTGTAACAAATTGGAAAGAATGTCCAACTAGCACATCAAAAACTTGACCAAATTAATAAAGTTGAACTCAAAATGGTTTTTTTAGTAAGTAAGTCTGAATTCTAGAAATGAGTCACATTAATAATATCACTCCACAGCCAAAGCAAGACATTTGGATTTCTACATTTGAGTATTTTTTCACAGATACATTCAAAATTCTTGAACAAAAATTTTACATGTGATTGAGTCAAATAAGGTGGTATTAAAATTTGAAAGATAATGTTTCTGTATTTGAGAAATTATGTAACACAAAATTACCAGAAAAAAAAAAACACAAAGATGGTCTGCTTTTTGTAAGTTGATGAATAATGTCTTGACTTTAAGATTGTTCTATCAGTTACTAATAAAAATACTTCTAGATTTTGGTCACATCAGAGATATCTAGCTCAACATGCATTCATTTGTTTAATATTTATTGAAAAATTTCTAAACATCAGGAACTTTGCTAAGTACTATGAATAAGTAACACAGTTACTTCCCACATGTGTCTTAGAGTTTCATGGGAGGCTCAAAAAAAAAAAAGAAAGAAAAATTAATGACAGAATGATATAACAAGGTAATGATGGGAGAACACAAGGGACCTGGCCAAGGTTTAAGGAGCAGGAACAGCTTCTCAGACTAAACATCTAAGCTGAGACCTAAGGGATGTGCCAAACGTAAAATGAAGAGATGGGGAAAAGAACTCTACAGGCAGAGGCACCCTCATGAAGAAAGACCCAGAGACTAAAGAGCCTTTCCTCAGACTGAATGCAGGACCATGGAATTGCCTTGGCATGGCTCAAGCATGGAGTGTACAGCATAAGCAGAAAGATATGAGATCAGAGAGGAAAGCCAAAATCTTGCAGGGCATTTACTCTGAGAGCAAAGCAGAGCCACTGGAGGGCTTTCTGGCAGAGGAGTAGCATATCCAATGAGTGCCTTAAAATCAGAAAAAAAACAAATGAAAACGGAAGGCAGAGTTAAGAAACTATTGCCCAAATAGGCAACAATGGAGAGGATGGAGAAAAAGCGGACAAACCGGAGTTCGAGACCAGCCTGGCCAACATGGTGAAACCCTGTCTCTACTAAAAATACAAAAATTAGCCAGGCATGGTGGCACGCGCCTGTAATCCCAGCTATCGGGAGGCTGAGGCAGGAAAATCATGTAAGCCTGGGAGGCGGAGGTTGCAAACTATGAGAGATTTAGCTATGAAATCAAATGGATCATTATTTGATTCAAATATGAGGGTGAAGAAGAGAGGGAGATGCCAAGAATGATGCTGAGTTTCTTGCTTTGGAGGCCAAGGATGCCAGTGCAGGCCTTTGCGCTGACTGCCCTCTCTGCCTGGAATGTTCTTCACGTACCTCCCAGGCTCCCTTACTCACTTCATCCAGGCTCTGGATCCAAGGCTGCGTGGTCAGAGGTCCTCTTCAATCACTCCATATAAAACAACACCTAGTCAGTGGCCAAACCCCGAGCCTCGCTCCGTTATTCTTTATCCTCTTATCCCCTAATATCACTTCAGAGTATTTCTCATGCCCTGACTAGTTATATATTTGTCTGTTCAATGACCTTGTTGTCCCTTTAAGAATGTAAGCGCCATGACAATAGCAATTGTTTTTACTTTATTTCACTCTCAGTATCCAGTTCCCGGCACATTGTCACTCTCAACATGTCTTTGTTTGATGAATAAACTCATAAAGATAGAAAAGAGAAACCACAAAGGTGGTCCAGAAGCACTCCCTCACTTTCCAACGCTGGTTCTAATACCTTCATTCAGAAGCTCCTTTGCTTTTCAGTGAATGAAAATGTAAGACATACAGAAAAGTACACAAATCGCACGTGTAAAGCTCAGTGACAAAGTGAACATACCTGTGTTATCACCACTCAGAGCCAGAAATACAACATTCTCAGCGACTCAGAAGCCCCCAACACAGCCCTCCTGGTCACTGCCCTCTTGCTCTTCCCCAAAAGTATCAGGTAAACTGACATCTAACCTCATATAGTTTTGTCTGGTTTTGAACTTTATATAAATATAATAACTCCATTTGTCTTATTTTGTGTTTGGCCCATTTCACTCAATTAGGTTTGTGAGGTTCATCAGTGTAATTCTATGGAGCAATATGTCATGCTTTTTCATAGTTTAATAAGATTCCACTTTACAAATAGTTGACAATTTATTTTCTACTATTGATGAACATCTGGGTGTTTCCGATTTGGAGCCATAACTAATGATGCTGTATAAACATTCCAGTACATACTATTAGGTAAACATATGGATATGCACTTGTATTGGATTATCTAGGAGAATAACTGCTGAGTCATTGACTATGCAAATGTATCACTTGAATAAATATTGCCAAAATGTTTTTCAAATAGGTTATACCACGTTTGATTCTTACCAGGAGTATATGTTATTTCCCACTGTTTCAGGTCCTCAACAATGCTTGGTAATGCAAGTCTATTTGGGTTGAGCCCCTTTAGTAGGTATATAGTGGCATCTCATTTCCCTAGTGACTGAGGTAAAGGTGGAGTAAAGGCAAGCTTCTTTTTATATGTCATTTGGATATTCATTCTTCTGAAGTTCCTGTTCTAGTCTCTTTCTCCTTTTTCTGTCTTTTTCTTATTGATTTGTGAGAGGTCCTTACATGTTCTGAATACAAATCCTTGATTGGTCATCAGTGCTCCAAATAGTTCCTCCGACTCCACTGTTTTTTTCCTTTTGCTTTCTTAACAGTGACTTTTGAAAAACATCAATTCTTCACTTCAGTGGAATGCACGTGATCAATCTTTCCTTTTCTGGCAGCGCTTTCTGTGGCGTGGAGCTGTTGTAGGAAGCATTCATAAAGAAGGATGAGTAGAGCAGGTAAACAGAGGTGGAGGGAAGGCACTTTCCAAACGGCGGGGATAGTGTCAGCCAAGGCAGAGACATGATCTCAAGACTGAAAACACTGGGCTGGACTCACTAGAGTGGAAGGTTTATGTCAGTAAACGTGGGAGAAAGCTTAGCCAGGTAAGGTGAGGCTAGACTGCACAGGACCTTAAGGTAGACCAAGGCATTTCCCTGTGACCTAAAGGCACTGAGGATGCTCTGAAGGTCCCTGTCTCCACCTACTTATAGGCCTTCCCTGTCTTTTTTTTTGCAGCTTACCATGTGGATATGCCCACCACAGAATTGAACCAGTGTCCCTTGTGATACCTTTGTACCTCCTACATACTTCTATCTCTGTCTGTATCAGACTGCATAGCAATTTATGTATGTTCCAGTGTAAACTGACAACTTCAAAAGCAGATATTGGCAGCCGAATGCAAGATCAGTTTGTACAGGCTAACAAGAGCGATTATTAAATTTTCAGGGCTTCTGTGAGCCAGTTGACATCATGTTGGTAGCTTGAAATGAAACATGGCACGAGTATTTACTCAATGGAAATCAGCAAAAGCTACAAATCGGGGTCCCGCCTCGCCACAGAGCCAGTTGTGCCAGCACATCACTAGCCATTGATCTTATTCATCTCTATACTCCTGTCACCAAGCACAGTGTCTGCATCAATGTTTGTTGATTTAAATTGCATCTTTTCACAACACCTATCATTCCTTTTTAGGACTCCATGTAAATAAATTTTTTGAACAATCATTTTGAGAATCTTGCTTTCTGCTCCTTCAGTACAACAGCCAGTAGATCACATTCCTTTGTCATGCACAGTAAGGCCATCCCTGAGAGTTTTCAAGGGCATCTGTGAGGCAATTAGAGAACACCAGGCAATGCACAATTACGGTCAAAGCAGGGTGTTACAGTGGCCAATCCTTCTAGAGCCCAGTCCTCGGGAGATCTTTACAACCTGGCTGGTGCTCCTAAGAGGTCTGTAAAGCATCCTTTCTCATAAGAATCTAGAGTAATGGCAGCCCAGGCACTTCCTAGAGCCAAAAGTTCATCGAACTCACAAGGCCACTAAAGGAGCAGCCTGTGGGCCCACTGTGTCAGGCACAAGGCATGTCCCTGTTGTTCCCTCCAAAAACATGATGGGGAAATGTCAGTTGGTGAGAGAGCTCGTGACTCACCACCATGCCCTGGGGAAGGAAGAGGTTTTCAGTAAAAGGAATGAGTAAAGTTTTATCTGCCACACAAATCCAAGAGCCAAAACCTGATGAAAGAATGAATGTAAATTAAATAGACACAACTCCAGCATTTCGAAGCAATTAAAAAATGTAACTGTTGATCTGTTTTTAGAGCAAAAATACCATTCCAATGATTCTTAACCAAAAGAATGCCCAGGGTTCAGGGGGGCAGCTCAGGAGAATCTCCTCAGGAATAGGCATGAGGCTTGTGTGATTCAAACAAAAATCACTCACTATTATAGTTGCTTTAATTTATTTTTAGTCATGGTTATTTACTCACATAGAAATTTCAAAGAACATTAGAGAAGGCATAACTTTTTATGTTTATAATAAGACGCATGGGTTTTCAAAAGGATGAGAAACACTCATTTATTTTAATTCTCATCTTTTACAGATGAGGAAACTGAAAATCCATCTGTAAACTCTACAAAAGCATGGAGGAAATCTGTCTTACAACCCGTTATGTGTCAAGTATTAACAATGCCTAGCAAATAGTAGGTATGCTGGAAATAGCCACTGAATGAGTCAGTGAGTAAATGAATGAGAACCCAAGAGGAGATATGACTTGGCCGGTAACACACGTGTTGACATTTTGGCAGAACTGGCATGAGTGTCCTAACCCCAAACCCAGTGAGCTTTCCACCCTAGATTAGTAGTTAATTAAGAACATGGACTCTGGAGCCAGACTGCCGGGGTTTCTACGCCAGCCCCACCACTTGCTAGCTTTGTGACTGTGAGTAGGTTATGTAATATTCCTGAACCTCATTTCCCTCTCCCATAAAATGGGAATAATCACAGCCCTGCTTCCAGGAAGCAGTTACAAGCATAAAGTGAAGAAACACACGTAAAGTTTTTAGAAAGTGCTCAGCTCTCAGGATGTGTTCAATACACAATGGCCACAAATGATAAGACAGGACTAAATGAAGTAGTCCCTAATGGCTCAGCATTCTGTCCTTTTTTTTTTTTTGAGACAGAGTCTTGCTGTGTCACCCAGGCTGTAGTGCAGTGTCATGATCTTGGCTCACTGCAACCTCCACCTCCCGGGTTCAAGTGATCCTCCCACCTCAGCCTCCTGAGTAACTAGAATAACAGGCGTGCATCACCATGCCTGGCTAATTTTTTTTGTAGTTTTAGTAGAGATGGGGTTTCACCATGTTGGTCAGGCTGGTCTCGAACTCCTGGTCTCTAGTGATCTTCCTGCCTTGGCCTCCCAAAGTGCTGGGATTACAGGTGTGAGCCGCAACACCTCGCCAGCGTTCTGTCTTCTGTGTTGTTGGTAAGCCCTTTGAAAAATTAACCTAAGACAAAACCTTAATGCCTTCTTTTTAAATGACAAGTTTACATTTTTTCCAGCAGCTCATCAATTCAAAGTAAACCCAAAGACTAACAAAAAAAATTAGTGAGACCAACAAGACAGTCTTTGAGGAAAGTTCTATTTCACTCTCCACTTTATCCCCTATAAAGCCTGGCAGGGGAAAGGTGAGATAGCTTGGCAGTCATGAGCATAGACATCAGGCCTTAACTGCCTAGGTTTAAGTCTTTATTTCTCTGTTAGTTTTCATGTATGGCCTTGGGCAAGTTATCTTCCCTGTTGGTGTTAATGCTTCTTCGGTTATAAGATGAGTTTAGTAACTGCCCCTGCCACGCGTAGGGTTGTGGTGAGGGCTAGCCAGTGCCTGGCACTTTCTCGGAAACACAGGTATTAACCATCACCTCACACAATAGACATTCATGTGATGTCATCTGTTTCCATAACTTCAGCTGCATGACAAAGCATGCTGTTGTCTCGTCATTGGGTATCCTTGAAGACCATGTTGCAACTGGCACCCAAGCCACAGTCCAGATCCACAGGGCAGTCTGACACTAGCCTGCCGAGATGCGCAAATCATATCTAAAGCCGGCACTGATCACTAGAACCAAGCTCCATGTCAACCAGCCTGAGTTAAAGAACCTCACTCATACAACAAAAGTACGTACAATTTTCCCACAGAATATTGTGAGGGGACCAAGGGTCCTGAGGCTTCATCATCAGTGAAAACAGAGCACCAGGGTACAGGCCTCCTGACAAGGGTCTGGGGAAGGCCACCCCCACAGCTGTGACTGGCAGGTACTAAGCGGCACACCGGGAGCTGAGCACTCTCAGGTAACCTCTCTACTTCTTGGTAGTTTCCTGGGCCTTCTCCAGCCCGTTCACTGGCAGAAGCACAGCTAAGTTCAATCCAGGACAGCTTGTGGATTATCACGTCTCCTGAAGCTCCACAGACAGCCCTCCTCCATGTGTCACAGCAGTCTTCTTTAGGGGTGAATTCATAACCCACACACCACTTGAATTTTTAACAGCGATCGTGTATAAATGTTCTTCAACTAGCAGAGCTTAACACCAATGAATGTGTAGATTTTATAGAGTCAGTGTAGAGCTCTGGTTAAGAGTTTAGACCCCAAGTCAGGTGCTGCTTGGGTTCAAATCCTGCCTGAACCACTTATTTACCTGGGGTGAAACACTTAACATCTCTGTGCCTCAGTTGCCATGTTGGTAAAATATAACAATTATATCGACTATAAATAGCTTCCATGAGAGGGAGTGAGTTACCATGTGTACCACACTTGGGAATTACCCAGCAAATAGCAGGCATGCAGCACAAGCTAGCTATGATTATACCACTTACACTGGGTGGTACAGATATCTGTGCAAATGAAGAGAACAGAGCCATAGAGAAGTCTCACATTGAACCAGCCATGAGGCTGTGTCCTTGTATGTGCTGTGCTTGTACTGGAGACATAGTCAGTCTCACTTGCTTCATTCTTAATGCACACTCACATATTCCCATTGGTAGAAGTCACTTAGAACATGTCCAGAGCAGAGGCCTTTTCAACTGCCCTCATCCTTTAACTTGCATAACACTGAAGTCGCTGAACCAATCTTATTCAAAGTTTCCAAAATGATCACCTTTGGACTGAGTCAGCCTGGAAACTTTTAGTACACTAAAAGCTGCAGTTTCAAAGAGGTGTGAAAATGTCAGGTGCTGACCTACATTGTGCCCTGCTTCTCTGATTGCAGCGGCACACAAAAGGGCACCCGAAAGAATAATCCACCTTGTGACCCGTATGTGCCCTAAGTACTCTTTATTCATTGCAGGATCAGGTATGTAACTGCACTTCCAGCCTGTACTGATGATGTCAGTGTCTTGGAATTCAGCCTCTTCTCTCCATCCTCAACCTGGCTCAGGCAGCATCCCTCTGGTTCTGTACATCAGACACCTCCTCTATCCCCACCGGAAATCTCAGTCATAAAAGAACACAGGCCAGAGTGTCATTACAGTATTACAGTCAGTTATAATCAAAACTGGGATGAGAACATGCAGAACTACCAGCTCCAACATTAGAGCTCTTTTCCTAAGAGAACTTGGAAGGCACTCCTTATTGTATGTTCATCGAACAATGTGTAAAATTAAAAAAAAAAAACAAAAACCTCAAAATAAACCTATATTCCTAATCTGCCATGGTCACTTCTGGAAATAATAAGCAAGCTCTCAACACTGCTATGGGGGGTCTATATAATGAGCATGGAACTCACAGACGCCCGGGAAGGCAAGCCCAGCAGTGGAGCCGTTTTATGGCCACGATGGCCACATTTATTCATAGGCTTAAGACCAGGCCACTGGGCATACAAGAAAGAGCAACTCACTCGTCAGTTCCAGGTCCAGGTAATGCCTTGCCTCCTCTTCCTTAGGCCATCTTTGGGGAGAAACCAGAGAGGTACAACTCTACTTTTATTGAAACACAGCAAGGCTGGATTTGAAGACAGTGGCAGGCAGCAGAGGTCAGTGCAGCCCAAAGCCTGGCAGCCTCATTGTCTTCTCCTTGCTCTGGGTCTTCCCACTTTCTCCTCAGTCAGGAGCCCTCCTGAGCCCCAATCAAAACCTTCACATTGCGTGGGAAACATTAACAAAAGAAAATGGAACTTCAGCCAACTCTGCAACACTTAGCAACCCAGAAGGTTGAAAGCAATTTAATCCAATAACTTTTTATCATCAACGAAAACAAGAATGATAGGCTGGGCATGGTGGCTCACACCTGTAATTCCAGTAATTTGGGAAGCTGAGGAGGGTGGATCACCTGAGGTCAGGAGTTCAAGACCAGCCTGACCAGTATGGCAAAGCCCCATTCCTAGTAAAAATACAAAAATTTCCCATTACTGGGCATATACCCAAAGTATTATAAATCATTCTGTTATAAAGACACATGCACACATGTTTACTGCAGTACTACTTATAATAGCAAAGACTTGGAACCAACTGAAATGCCCATCAATGATACACTGGATAAAGAAAATGTGGCACATATATGCCATGAAATACTATACAGCCATAAAAAAGAATGAGCTCATGTCCTTTGCAGGGACATGGATGAAGCTAGAGGCCATCATTCTCAGCAAACTAACACAGGAACAGAAAACCAAACACCGCACTTTCTCACTCATAAGTGGGAGTCGAACAATGAGAGCACATGGACACAGGGAGGGGAACATCACACACCGGGGCCTGTAGGGAGGGTGGGGGGTATGGGGAGGAAGAGCATTAGGACAAATACCTAATGTGTGTGTGGCTTAAAACCTAGATGACAGTTTGATAGGTGCAGCAAACCACCATGGCATGTGTATACCTATGCAACAAACCTGCACATTCTGCACATGTACCCTAGAACTTAAAGCAAAATAAATAAATACAAAAATACAAAACTACAAAAATTAGTCGGACACAGTGGCAGGTGCCTGTAATCTCAGCTACTCCTGAGGATAAGGTAGGAGAATCACTTGAACTCAGGAGACGGAAGTTGCAGTGAGCCGAGATAGAGCCACTGCACTCCAACCAGGGCCACAACAAACAAAACACAAGGATGATAAATATCTGTTCAGAACCTATAAAAATCTCCAGCCACTCTTACAGATCTGTGGGGAAAACAAGGTGAATAGGACACAGTCCCTCTTCTTCAGTTATTCTTTGCCTAGCATGATCTGGTGCTAAATAGAATGCCTGGTGTGTGTACTCACCTTACTGGATTATGAATCTTAGCTCTGCCACTTAATAGCCATATGACCTTTGGGCAAATTACTTAGCCTGTCTTTCCTTCAGTTTCCTTTTCTGTAAAATGAGGACAATGATAAATCCTTCTTCATAGGATTGCTGCAAGGGTTAAATATGTCAAAGGGCTTAGAAAAGTGGCTGCTACAAAAAAAAACTACTGAATAAATAAATAAATACTTGCATAGGCTGGACGCGGTGGCTCACACCTGTAATCCCAGGGCTTTGGGAGGCCGAGGTGGGCAGATCACCTGAGGTCAGGAGTTCAAGACCAGCCTCACCAACATGGAGAAACCTCCATCTCTATTAAAAACACAAAAAAATTAGCCAGGCGCTGTGGTGTATGCCTGTGATCCCAGCTAACTCGTGAGGCTGAGGCAGGAGAATCACTTGAACCCAGGAGGTGGAGGTTGCAGTGAGCCGAGATCACACCATTGCACTCCCTCTGGCTGGGCAACAAAAGTGAAACTCCGTCTCAAAAATAAATAAATAAATAAACATTTGCATTATTAAGCTTCCACAGTATGTACGCCAATAAAACAGTTTCCTCAAATAGGGAGCATCCAGTCTTTTAGGATATTACAGCCAGAAAGGACCTCCGAGATCACCCAGTTTGGCCTCTTCAGTGTAAAGATAAGAATGAGGTTTGGGGACACCAGTTGGCTTGTCCACAATTACACACCTTGTTAAAAAAGCAGAGCCCTGAGATTAGACCTAGGCCCCCAACCTAGATCTCCAATGCTAGTTTGTAAATCACTCTGCTGACTCTTCTCAGAACATGTTTGTATTTCAGTGACTCAAATAAAGAAATAAATAATGTTAGGAGTATTGTCCCAATAGCACCATGACAAGATATATAGGGATAGTATTTTACGGCAGTGACCACCCAGCAGTGTCCCACTTCATTCATACATGCTTTTTTTTTTTTTTTTTTTTGAGATGGAGGGTTGCTCTTTGTGACTAGGCTGGAGGAGTGCAGTGTTGACATCTCGGCTCACTGCAACCTCCGCCTCCCAGGTTCAAGCAATTCTCCTGCCCCAGCCTCCCAAGTAGCTGGAATTACAGGCGCCGGCTACCACGCCTAGCCAATTTTTTGTATTTTTAGTAGAGACAGGGTTTCTCTATGTTAGTCAGGCTGATCTCGAACTCCTGACTTCAGGTGATCCACCTGCCTCAGCCTCCCAAAGTGCTGAGATTACAGGCGTGAGCCACTGCACTGGGTCTCATTCACACATTCTGTGGAAGAACACAGATACTTCTGCTTCACTCTGTTCTAAATATATTTCATGCATAAAAGCTTTGTGTAAATGATTTCTTCAAATTCTCACAGCAATACTATGAGATAGATATTATATATTTTATATATAATTATTCCAATCATACTGAAGAGCAAACCAAGGGATCCAATAGTTAAATAACATGCCCAAGATCACAGTGAATGAAAGGTAAAATTGTGATTTAAACCCAGAAAATTTATCTCCAGAATTCCCACTTCCAGCCATTCTGCCATACTACCTCACTAGCCTGAGAGGGAAAAGTTCTTGTGGCCCAATTTAAGTTTGAGTGTTATCCACATCTGTAGATTTCAAATTTTCTTGCTTTTTTTAAGTGTGTGTTTTTATGATAGTAATCACATAAGGTAGCAATGGTGCTAAGGTTGGTGTCCTTGGCCTGACAGTACTTGCAGCCATGAATGCTTGTCATGACTAGCTGCTGTTGCTCCTAGGTTTGGGCAGGCAGTGGGTAATAGTACTCTCCTTATCATCCTAGAAGGTTTGGGTAGCAGGGACCAAAATCAATGGCCGGCCAAGTGACTGGGGGAAAAGTCCCCAGCCAGTTAAAAAAGGAGATGCATACTTAAGTCTGAGCAAACAGAGCAGCAGCATCCAGCTCCAGTGAGGCCCACCAAGATAAACATGGACCCCCATCCTCTACCCTCACTGTGGGTTTTTCCAGGAAAGAAGTGGGAGGGGCCTGGGCAGGACACAGGGCAGGCCCTTGGGTCTGGTCCAAAGCAAACACACAAACATGACCAGGGACTTCATGAGGTTATAGCTCAAAGCTATCCTGTATTTGGCAGGAGTCACCTAAATGCTCCAAGAAGGACCCAAAATTTACCTTCTTCCTTTGAATGCAGATTACACAATGAATCAGAGGGAAAATGTGAGTCTACACACAATTCATGACTCCCTTCGGCTGTGAACCTTCCTGTGCTGTGAACATACACTGCTATAAACTGAATGTTTGTGTACTCCTAAAATTCCTGTTTAAATCTGACCCCCAAAGTCATGGCATTTGGAGTTGAGGCCTTTGTGGGGTAAATAGATCATAAAGATGGCGCCCTTGTGGATGAGACTAGTACCCTTATACAAAGGACCCCAGAGAGTTCTCTTCCCCCTTCCACCATGTGAGAACACAGCAAGACAGTTGTCTGTGAACCAGCAAGCAGGCCTAACCAGACACCAAGTCTGCTGGCACTTTGATCTAGGACTTCCTAGCCTCCATAATTGTGAAAAATAAATTTCTCTTATTTATAAGTCACCCCGTAAATGGAAGTTTGTGATAGCAGGTCCAACATACTACAACCCTATCTTACCATCTTCATCGTCCATGAATGATCTCCTGGGATTCTGGTAGCCTTGAGTGGCCTAATTAATGAAAAGAAAAGGACAAAATGTCCTGGTAAATTACCACTGTCACCACAGAGAGGAGAGGACCTGGGTATCTAGCATAAAGAAAAACATACTGCAAAAGACTCTCAATCAATCTACAATTGTAAATTATGTAACCCAACCAACCAAACTGCAGTCAAAGGCCACATAGATGAAATCTTAACCCTGTCCCTGAAAACCTTTTTCCCATGTGTCAAGGGTGAGTACAGTGATATACCAGTGGCCCATTTTATAAAAGCTAGAAAACAGACCCAGAAAGGTTAAGACACTGTCTCAAGGTTACCCAGCAAAAGGGGAAGCAGGGTCCAGGCTTAAAGTCTGGTTTCAATCTGGATCTTTTGGCTCCAGACAACGTTCTCTTCATTCTATCATGCTTCCTCACAAAAACAAGCAGACGTCAATTTTCATGTCTCTAAGGACACAACACTCCTTCCAGAAAAGAAGCCAGATTGACTTACCCGAAGATAATCAGCAAGTCCCTAACTGAACTTAAGTTTTCTTAGAAATGTCTGAGCTCTATAATTCCAACTTTATTTTTTAAAAATTGTGTGTTTACAGGAAAAAACTGGAATGTGTTCAGCTGATAGGATTATGAATAAAGTCCTCTCTCTCTCCCCTCAAAAAAATATTTTCTTTAAAGTTGGGTTCTATTATTTTCTTTTTTACCTTTTCTGTAAAGGAGTCCATTTTCCTAAATGCCATTCTAAAGATGTCTAAGGTCATTGCACTGAAGTCTTCACAAGAAAGGAATGAGCTGAACAAAGCAGGAGGTATCATGTTACTTGACTTGACTTCAAAGTATACTACAGGGCTGCAGTAACCAAATCAGCATGGCACTGGTACAAATACAGACATATAGACCAATGTAACAGAATAGAGAGCCCAGAAATAATGCTGTATATTTACAACCATCTGATCTTCAAGAAAATGGACAAAAACAACCAATGGGGAAAGGACTCCCCATTCAATAAATTATGCTGAGATAGCTGGCTAGCTACATGCAGAAGATTGAAACTGGACTCCTGTCTTATACACCACATACAAAAATCAACTCAAGATGGATTAAAGACTTAAATGTAAAATCTAAAACCGCAGAAACTTTGGAAGATAACCTAGGAAATGCCATTCTGGATATAGGACTTGGCAAAGATTTCATGATGAAGATACCAAAAGCAATTGCAACAAAAACAAAAATTTACCAATGAGAACTAATTAAATGAAAAAGCTTCTCCACGGCAAAAGATACTATTAACAGAGTAAATAAATAACCTACAGAATAGGAGAAAATATTTGCAAACCAGGAGGGGAACAACAGACAAAGGCTTAATGTCCAGAATCTATAAGAAACCTAAATAAATTTACAAGCAAAAACCAAACAACCCCATTAAAAAGTGGGCAAAGAACATGAACGGTCACATTTCAAAAAGACATACATGTGGCCAACAGGCATACAAAAAAAATACTTGACATCACTAATCATTAGAGAAATGCAAATAAAAACCATAATAAGATACCATCTCATACTCATCAGAATAGCTATTATTAAAAAGTAAAAATAAAAAAATAATAATAATAACAGATGCTGGTGAGGCTGCAGACCAAAAAAAAAAAAAAAAAAACACATACACTGCTGGTGGGAGTCCAGATTAATTCAGCCATTGTGGAGAGCAGTGTGGTGATTTGGCAAAGAACTGAAAACAGAATTACCATTCGACCCAGCAATCCTATTATTGGGTGCATATCCAAAGGGCTATAAATTGTTCTACCATAAAGACATATGTTCATTCCAGCACTATCCACAATAGCAAAGACATGGAATCAAACTAAATGCCCATTAATGGTAGACTAAAAGAAAACATAGTACATATGCACCATGGACTACTATGCAGCCACAAAAATGAATGAGATCATGTCCTTTGCAGCAGCAACATGGATGGAGCTGGAGGCTCCATTCATGCCTTAGTATTATAGGCACTGTCAAAAATACACCTGAGTTCTTGACTTAAAAACATGATATTCATCTGTGTCTGAAAATTTGTATGTTTCTCTTTCCATGTCAAATTATTTCAAGACCTCTTCAGGACCCTTTCCCTGACGCATAGGTCTCCAGGACTCTGACTCCCCTGAGCGCCAGTCACCAAGTCTAGTCTGGAGATCGAGGCTGGGCAGTTTCTCCACGTCACTGGTCTCCAAACACAACCTACTTTGTTGCCTGAGGGACTCTCAGAAATTGTGCCTCTTTGTGAGGAGAGATGGTTTTACAGGATGATATGAGGTTACCTGGGGAGGGCTAGTCTATCTGCCCTCCAGGACAAGCATGGCCAGATTTGTGGGAAGGAATGCATCCTGGGCAGCAGACCAGAAAGAATACTCAGTGACTTACTCCGTGACCTTGGGCCAGAGATTCCTCATCTGCTAAAAAGGACTTTGGATTAGGGGATCTCAAGGATTCCTCCCTGCACTAACTCTCTGCAAGACTAAATTTCTAATGCTCAATCCCAAAGGATTTATTTGGAAGACATAGACACATCAGGTAGGACAGACCTTTAGCAACCAAATATTAATAACAGCTAATTTTAACAGGTTTATTCTGTGTCATGCACTGTTTTAACCCTCC
This sequence comes from Cheracebus regulus, assembly GCA_963574635.1. Taxonomy (NCBI): domain Eukaryota; kingdom Metazoa; phylum Chordata; class Mammalia; order Primates; family Pitheciidae; genus Cheracebus; species Cheracebus regulus. The sequence continues at coordinate 45,328 of CAUYQU010007461.1, forward strand.
ACATACAATGCGTCACTTAATCTTCACAGTAACTTTATGAGATAGGAATTATTATTATCACTAATTTATATATCAGTAAACTAAGTTCAGAGAAGTTACTTAACCTGCCCAAGGTCACACTAGTAGGTAATAGAGGTAGATAACTAGTAGATAACTACCAGTAGGTAACTAGTAGGTCACAAAGTCAACTCTTTAATTCAGCCAGTTTGGCTCCAGAGCCATGTTCCTCGCTGCTACTTCATGTTGAAAAATCTGTCTGCAGCTCAGTGTCTCCCATGTGACCTTTACTGACTTTCAGTTTTACCAAATTCACTCTCCCTCTTCCCTACAAATTGCCCAAATTCTCTATGGCTTGCCTTACATAAAGTTTAAATTAAAAAACAACAGCAACAACAACAACAAACACCTTCACTCAAGTCCCAGCACATAGGTATAATAACATAAAATGGGAGAGGCAGTGTAGAACTGTAAATAAAGTAGATGTGAAAGCTGAAAGTTGAGGGAGTTACATTCATATCCAGCAGATGGGCAAGCGATTTAGAAAGCAGAATAACTTCCTGGATCCCTGAAATCATTGACTGCCCAAAAAGTTACAACCACCTCCTCCACATTTTCACTTGTTTCTGCCTGGTTCCCAGGGTTGAGGGTTGCTTGGGAGGTGCTGTTCAATCCCAAGATGCTAAATAAAAAGATGGAGATGAGTCACTCGACTTGGGGAATGTAGAAAAGTCAGAAGAAGAAAAGCTAGAAGTCCTCCCTGGGGTCCCCCCACCTACTCATATAGGAGAAGTTCCTCTGTGCTTCCTCTTTCTCCTGGGGTTATCCATGACAGTGAAAAACTCACCGGAAAAAGAGATAAGGAGCTAGGAAGATCAACTGTGATTTATTCATGAATAGAGCATTGCAAGCTGTAATCAGCTATTAGAACCCATTGACAAATAAAATATTAATTGAATACCAATATGTCCAAGGCAATCTGTAGATATAGGGTACTTGCCCTTTTGACTAAGTCTTCCACAGTAAACCCTCAATAAATTTGAAGTTTTCCACGAAGGCACAGAGCAGCATTTGGAATTGGCCCCTGGGGTAGAAAGCATCCTGCCTGGATCCTTAGGGAGGAAAAGAAAAATGCAATAGTTTGAGGAAAGTAAAATCTCTATCCTCAACCCACCATGGGCTTGGATCTCAAGTATGCTATTATCGTTTTTCCTCGTGTGGTCCTGGGATCTAGCTCACAGCATCCAAAGCTGGAATCAACCCCAACTGGCCACATCTCGCATAATATTGTTTTTGGTTCACTTTCTGTGATTGGCGAAAACCTCCTGAGCACAGAGGAAACACTGTTTCCTTTTGACCAGATTAAACCCCTTTATTTCTCACAGGAAGGGCAGTGACTTCTCCACTATAAAGAAAATAGAAAACTGGGCATGGGGCATCGCAGGGAAGGGAAGTCTGCAGGGCGTGCTTGTTCGGAGCCCAGGTTTTGAGCTCCTGTTTCAGCTCTCTACTTTCTAGCTGTGTGACTTGGCAAGTTACTTAATCTTAGTGAGCCTGAGAGATCCAAGATGGCGGATTAGGAGCAGCTCAGGATTGCAGCTCCCAGTGAAAGTGCAAAGGGTGAGTGGACACCGCATTTCCAGACGGATTTTTATTACCCCCAGACCAGGAGATTCCCAGGCGGAGCAGCCCCACGGGTCGCTAGTGCGGCTGTTTTGGCCGGCGCGGCTGTTTCGGCCGGCGCGGCTGCTTTGCCGGCGCCGC
>CAUYQU010007465.1:0-46841 GCA_963574635.1 Cheracebus regulus
CACTACTGATCAGCACGGGAGTTTTGACCTGCTCCGTTTCCGACCTGGGCCGGTTCACCCCTCCTTAGGCAACCTGGTGGTCCCCCGCTCCCGGGAGGTCACCATATTGATGCCGAACTTAGTGCGGACACCCGATCGGCATAGTGCACTGCAGCCCAGAACTCCTGGGCTCAAGCGATCCTCCCACCTCAGCCTCCCGGGTAGCTGGGACTACAGGCACGCGCCACCGCGCCCGGCTATTTTTATTTTTTAAAAAATAAAATGAGATGGGGTCTCCCTATGTTGGCCAGGCTGGTCTCAAACTCCTGAGCTCAAGTGATCCTCCCACTTCAGCCTCCCAAAGTGCTGGGATTACAGGTGTTAGCCACTATACCTGGCCCATTTAATCTTTAAAATAACATAAATGAGCAGGTACCATTTTATTTCCCATTTTACATTTGAGGAACTGAGGCACAGAATAATTGCCCAAAGTCTTACAGCTAGTAGATGGCAGTTGAGCTACGAACTTGATCCAGGCAGCCTGGCCCCTGAGCTTGCACTCCCACAGCTCTGCTCAGAGAGCTGCCCATAGCCAACGATCCAAGCTGATCCAGTGTCAGATGGTCATGTGCTTTGTAGGATTGAAAATTCTCATCTCGGCAGGGCAATGTGGCTCACGCCTGTAATCTCAGCACTTTGGGAGGCTGAGGCGGGCAGATCATGAGGTCAGAGGCCAGCCTGGCCAACACGGTGAAAGCTGGTCTCTACTAAAAATACAAAAATTAGCTGGGCTTGGTGGTACGCTCCTGTAATCTCAGCTACTCGGGAGGCTGAGGCAGGAGAATTGCTTGAACCTGGGAGGTGGAGGTTGCAGCGAGCCAAGATTGCACCACTGCACTCCAGCCTGGGCGACAGAGCAAGACTGTCAAAAAAATAAAAGAATAAAGAAAGAGAAAGAGAGAGAGAGAAGGAAATAAAGAAAGAGAGGAAGAAAGAAAGAAAGAAAGAAAGGAAGGAAGGAAGGAAGGAAGGAAGGAAGAAAGAAAGAAAGAAAGAAAGAAAGAAAGAAAGAAAGAAAGAAAGAAAGAGAGAAAGAGAGAAAGAGAGAAAGAGAGAGAAAGAAAAAGAAAGAAAGAAAGAAAGAAATGAGGGAGGGAGGGAAGGGAGGAGAGGGGAGGGGGGAGCAGAGAGGAGAGAAGAAGAAAGGAGGGAGGAGAGAAAGAGAAGGAAAGAGAGAAAGAAAGAAAGAAGGAAAGAGAGAAAAGCAAACAAAGAGAAAGGAGGAAAGAAAGAAAGAAAGAAGAAAGAAATTGAGAAAGAAAGAAGAAGGAAGGAAGGAAAAGAAAATGCTCATCTCTTTATGCCAAAGCTAAAGTGAGTGGGAGCAAAGGCCAGGAGGCAGGAAGCACACTCCTTCCAACCCCTTCTGACCTGTGCCATTAAGAGAACAATGACCCTTATGTAAATAAAGAGCCTTCCACTTAGCGCCGCCAGCTGTCCCCCCACCCCCATGCCTGGTGTTCACATTGCTCCAAGGCAAAGGTGAAGACAGAGGCCTTGATCTGAGTACTGGGAGACATCCTCCCCTAGCAAAACAAGATCAAAGTCTAGATTCAGGGACCATAATTTCCAGTTCTTCTGACTCAGTTATTAGCCCCGGGTCTTATCCAAATGCAAGTAAGTCAGAAACTGTACACATCTTTTTATTTTTATTATTTTTTTATTAAAAAAATTTTTTTAGAGACAGGGTCTCGCTCTGCCACCCAGGCTGGGTTGCAGGGGCACAATCACGGCTCACTGCAGCATTGACTTCCTAGGTTTAAGCAATCCTCCTATTGAGGCAGGGAATCCTTACTATTCTTCATGTAATGCACACCATGGTCCACTGAGGGTTCTCCTTCTCCCCTTTTCCAAATGGTGCTGCTTATTTGTAATTATCTTGTTTTCCCTCCACTAATGCACCAAGGTATTTTAAGCTGATTAACTTGAGTATTTATCTATAGCAGTGTCTCCTAAACTTCTTGATCTCAGGACCCTATTATGCTGTTAAAAATTATTGAAGGCCGGGAGCTGTGGCTCATGCCTATAATCCTAGCATTTTGGGAGACCGAGGCAAGTGGATCATTTGAGGTCAGGAGTTTTGAGACCAGCCTGGCCAACATGGTGAAACTCCATCTCTACTAAAAATAGAGTGGTGGGTGCTGGTAAGCCCAGGTACTCAGGAGGCTGAGAAAGGAGAATCGCTTGAACTGTTAGACTGAACCGAGCATAGAAAGTCAACACCAAGACAAAAGTATGCCAAATTGCAGGGTCTTTATTGCCGGCGGCCACGGAGGACTCGCATCTCTCCAACCCGTGGCCCCGAATGGAGGGTGTCAAGACCTTTTATACCCGTAAAAATCCCCTTGGGAGTGAGGGTGAAGGGCAGGGGTGGGGGTGAGGGCTTCAGACATTCCGAGGGCTAGTGAATTTTGCAAATCACCTTCTGGGCCGAGATGAGGGTGTGGGGCTCCAGATATTCCGAGGGCTAGGGGACTTTTTGACATTCTGATTGTTACTTAAGTGGTTCACAAAAGTCGAGATTAGCATTTGTTTACACATTGCCTGGGTAGAGGGGAAATTACAAGTCGCAGGGGCCCAGATGGCCTGGGTTTGGACTGCTTGCCTGTCACATTAGGGGTTGCAGAGAGCAGTTAAAACAGAAAGCCAAGGTATGGTTGAGGTATGCAGTTTTATGGGGCTTTTACCATGTCACAGAACCTGGGAGGCGGAAGTGACCGTGAGCCAAGATCACACCATTGCACTCCAGCATGGGCGACAACAGAGAAACTCCATCTGAAGGAAAAAAAAAATTGAAGACCTAAAAGAGCTTTTGTTTATGTGGGTTATATTATTGATATTTGCCATATTATAAATTAAAATTGGCCAGGCACGGTGACTCACACCTGTAATCCCAGCACTTTGGGAGGCTGAGGCGGGCAGATCACTTGAGCCCAGGAATTTGAGACCAGCTTGGGCAACATGATGAAACCCTGTCCCTACAAAAAATATAAAGATTAGCTGGGCATGGTTGTGCACTCCTATAGTCCCAGCTAGTCAGGAGGCTGAGGCGGGAGGATCTCTTGAGTCCAGGAGGTCAAGGCTGCAGTGAGCCATGATTGCACCACTGCATTCCAGTGTGGGCAACAGAGTGAGATCCTGTCTTAAAAAGAAAAAAAATAAAATTAAGAATTTAAAAAATATTTATTTGAAAATCAAAAAGACTCATTAATGTTAACATAAATAAAACATTGTTAAATGTTAAAAACTACATTTCCAAGCAAAATAGTGAGAAAAATGGCATTATTTTACATTTTTGCAAATCTCTTTAATTATGGGTTAATGAAATGCAGCTAAATTTCCATATCTGCTTCTTCATTTGATCTGTTGAAATATGGTGTTTTGGCTGAAGTGTCTGAAGAAAATTCAGTCTCACACAGATAACTGGAAAAGGTGGGCGTACAGGCAAATGTCCTTTTATTGCACTCCACTTTATTCTTTTATTCACGGATATTGCGTTTCTTACAAACTGAAGGTTTGTGGCGACCCTTCATCAGACAAACCTATCGGAGCCACGTTTCCAACAGCACATGCTCATTTCATGTCTCTGTGTCACATTTTGGTAATTCTTACAATATTTCAAATTTTTTCATTATTATTATATCCATTATGGTGATCTGTGATCAGTGAGCCTTGATGTCACAACCATGCAGTTATGTGTTGCTTCACAATGGGCATACATTCTGAGAAATGCATCATTAGCACTTTACAATGGGCGTACCTTCTGAGAAATGCATCATTAGGCAACTTTGTTGTTGTGCCAACATCACAGAGAATACAAACCTACATGGTAGACATAGCTTTATTGCCTTATTGCTGATATGGAGAAAGGTTGAGTAGACTGGGTAGATCAGATATTCAGCCACAATATTCCCTTAAATGCCTAATCCAGAGAAAGGGCCTAACTCTCTTCAATTCTATGAAGCCTGAGAGAAGAAAGTTTGAAGCTAGCAGAGGATGGTTCATGAGGTTTAAGGGAAAAAGCTGTCTCCATAACATAAAAGTGCAAGTGAAGCGGCAAGTGTTGATATAGAAGTTGCAGCAAGTTATCTGGAAGATCTAGCTAAGATCACTGATGAATGTCGCAACAGTAAACAACAGATTTTGGTGTAGACAAAACAGCCTTTTATTGGAAGGAGATGTAATCTAGGACTTTCATAGCCGGAGAGAAGAAGGCAATGCCTGGCTTCAGACCTTCACAGGACAGGCTATCTTATTAGAGGCTAATGCAACTGGTGACTTTGTTAAGGCTCATTTACCATTCCCCAAAATCCTAGGACCTTTAAGAAATATGCTAAATCTACTCTGCCTGTACTCTATAAATAGAATGACAATGCCTAGTGACAGCACATCTGTTTACAGCATTGTCTACTGAGTATTTTAAGTCCACTGTTGAGACCTACTGCTCAGGGGGAAAAAAAAAGATTCATTTCAAACTATTACAGCTTATTGACAATGTACCTGGTCACTCAATAGTTCTGATAGAAAGGTACAAGGAGATTAATGTTGTTTTCATGCCTACTAACATAATATCCATTCTACAGCCCATGGATCAAGGAGTAATTTCAATTTTCAAGTCTTATTATTTAAGAAATATATTTCAAAAGGCTATAGTTGCCATAAATAGTGATTCCTCTGATGGTCTAGGCAAAGTAAATTGAAAACCTTCTGGAAAGAATTCACCATTCTAGATGCCACTAAGAACATTCATGATTCATGGGAGGAGGTCAAAATATCCATATTGGCTGGGCATGGTGGCTCACGCTTATAATCCTAGCACACTGGGAGGCCGAGGCAGGCAGATCACCTGAGGTCAAGAGTTCAAGACCAGCCTGATCAACATGGAGAAACCCCATCTTTACCAAAAATACAAAATTATCAGGGCATGGTGGCGCATGCCTGTAATCCCAGCTACTTAGGAGGCTGAGGCAGAAGAATCACTTGAATCTGGGAGGTGGAGGTTGTGGTGAGCTAAGATCGCACTACTGCACTCCAGACTGGGCAACATGAGCGAAACCTGTCTCAAAAAAAAAAAAAAAAAAAAAAAAAAATCCATACTAATAGGAGTTTGGAAAAAGTTGATGCCAACTGTCATGAATGACTTTGTGGGTTCAAGACTTCAGAGGAAGGAGTCACTGCAGATGGAGTGGAAATAGCACGACAACTAGAAGTCGGGCCTGGAATGTGACTGAATTGCTTCAATCTCATGATTAAAACTTGAATGGATGGGGAGCTGCTTGTCCTTACAGATGAGCAAAGAAAGTGGTTTTTTGAGATGGAATCTACTCCTGTGAAGGTGCTGTGAACATTGCTGAAATGACAACCAAGGATTTAGAATATCACATAAATTTAGTTGATAAAGCAGCAGCAGAGTTTGAGGAAATGGATTCCAATTCTGAAGGAGTACTGTGAGTAAAATGCTCTCAAACAGCACTGCATGCTACAGAGAAATGTTTCATGAAGGGAAGAGGCAATCAGTGAGGCAAGCTTCATTATTGTCTTATTTTAAGAAATTGCCACAGCCACCCCAGTCTTCAGGAACCACCACCCTGATTAGTTAGCAGCCATCAACATCAAGAGAAGACCCTCCACCAGCCAAAAGATTACAACTCACTGAAGGCTCAGATGAACGTTAGCATGCTTTTTTGGCAATAAAGTGGGGTGATTTTTTTTTTTTTTTTTTTTAGAGACAGGGTTTCACCATGTTAGCCAGGATGCCTGACCTCGTGATCCACCTGCCTCGGCCTCCCAAAGTGCTGGGATTACAGGCGTGAGCCACTGTGCCTGGCCCAATAAAGGGTTTTTAAATTAAGATATGTACATTGTTTTTGTAGACATATAATGTAATTGCACATTTAACAGGCTACACTAAAGTGTAAACAATAACATATAGCTTTAATGTGAAATCTGAAACCATATCAATACACTTTTCATTGAAAGTTTCATTAAAATTAGAATCTGGGCCAGGTGCTGTGGCTCATGCCTATAATCCCAATACTTTGGGAGGTCGACGTGAATAGACCGTTTGAAGCTCAAACCCCTGTCTCTACTAAAAACACAAAAATTAGCCAGGTGTGGTGGTGTGTGCCTGTGGTCCCAGCTACTAAGGAGGCTGTAGCGGGAGAATCACTTGAGCCCAGAAGGTCGAGGCTGCAGTGAGCTGTAATTATACCACTGCACTCCAGTCTGGGCAACAGAGTAAGACTCTGTCTCAAAAAAACAAATTAAATTAAAATGTGTTGGTTTATCTTGCACTTTGAATGCATCCATTTTATCTATGCATGATTTTGTAACATCATGCACTGGTCACTTAGAAAATGTGAGTTCACTGAGTTATGCAAATCTAAATGTTGACACATTTCATTAAGCAATAGAAAAAAATCACATTAATTAATGTTACCACTGATCTTATCAGAACTTCTTTAAGTATTGGGACAGGCCAGGCAAGGTGGCTCACGTCTGTAATCCCAACATTTTGGGAGCCCAAGGCAGGTGGATCACGAAATCAGGAGTTCAAGATCACCATGGCCAAGATAGTGAAACCCTGTCTCTATTAAAATATACAAAAAATTAGCCGGGTGTGGTGGTGGGCACCTGTAATCCCACCTACTCAGGAGGCTGAGGCAGAGAATTGCTTGAACCCGGGAGGTGGAGGTTGCAGTGAGCCAAGATCACTCCATTGCACTCTACCCTGAGCAACAGGGTGAGACTCTGTCTCAAAAAAAAAAAAAAAAAAAGTATTGGGACACTGTTAAGCTCATGTAGACACAAATTTTCCAAAATTCTAATTTTTACTGAAAAGCTCACATTTTTTCATTGGCAGCAAATATTGTCAGTTTTTGACTTTTTTTTTTTTTTGAGATGGAGTTTTACTCTCATTGCCCAGGCTGGAGTGCAATGGCATGATCTCAGGTCACTGCAACCTCCCCACCTCCTAGGTTCAAGCAATTCTCCTGCCTCAGCCTCCCAAGTAGCTGGAATTACAGGTGTACACCACCATGCCTGGCTAATTTTGTATTTTTAGTAGAGATGAGTTTTCACCATGTTGGTTAGGCTGGTCTCAAACTCCTGACTTCAAGTGATCCACCTGCCTTGGCCTCCCGAAGTGTTGGGGTTACAGCCATGAGCCACTGCGCCCGGCCAGTTTTTACCCTTGAAGTGACAGTCTCACTTTGTTCATTTTAGAAATAATATCTGCAAAACCCCACATTTGCACATCATAGTAGTCTTTCCATCCTTCTTTGAAGTGGAAAGGGTACTGCATGAAAAAAGTAGCTAGTTCAGCTTGCAACTTACACAACTTCCCAGGTGCCTTCCCCTGAGACAACCAGGGCACTCGCATACGCAGAAGAATTCTTCCCACTCTGCCAAAGTATTTTAAAGAGGTATACTTAAGAGTTGAATTTAATGACGTTAATGATTTTTATTGTTTAATCAAGTCATTAATAAGTGAAGCTGGAATACTGTTTCTTTCTTTGTGTGTGCGTAGCAGTGAAGAATACCATGACCACAAGTATAGTTTGGGGGTGCTGCCTTGCTTTGTGCTAAAGGGCCAGCTGTTTATTCACCATTGCTTTTATATCATTAAAAAGACAAAATACACCTGGGCGCAGTGGCTCACACCTGTAATCCCAGAACTTTGGGACGCCAAGGCAGGTATATCACTGGAGGCCAGGAGTTCAAGACCAGCCTGCCCAACACAGTAAAACCCTGTCTCTACTAAAAATACAAAAAATTAGTCAGGCGTGGTGGCGCACACCTGTAATCCAAGCTACTCTGGAGGCTGAGGCATAAGAATCACTTGAACCTGGGAAGTGGAGATTACAGTGAGCCGAGATTGTGCCACTGCACTCCAGCCTGGGCGACAGAGCCAGACTCTCTCTCAGAAAAAAGGACAAAATAAGGTCTTAGTATTATTATGAAAATAACTGACTTCACAGACCCTCTGAAAAGGTCCTGGAACCTTCAGGAATTTGTAGATCACACATGGAGAACTGCTGATGTAATGCTTTATTCATTGGTTAATACTGATCAAGTGTCTACCACGTTCCTGACACGTTCCAGGTGCTGAGTATTGGGCGGTGCACTGTACACAAGGTCTGTAAGGCCTCTGCTCTCATAGAACCAAAATTCTAGTAGACAGAAGTAGGAAATGAATAAATAAATTTCATCTAGAGAAATGTGCCTTGAAGAAAATAAAACAGAATAATTTAATGGAGAACGGCTTGTGGGCAGTTTACCTTCAATTGTTCAATACGATATCCACTCTCCCTTGTTCCTATTTAAATTTAAATTTAATTAAATAATTCAGCTTCTGAGTCCCACTAGCCACATTTCAAGTGCTCAATAACCATATGTGGCTAGTGGCTACCATACTGTACAATGCAGATAAAGGACACTTCCTTCATTACAGAAGTTCTGTTGAGCAGCACTGATTGAATCTATGTGAGACAAAAAGCTCAGTGAGGATTGAGGGCAGAGTATGGAAGGCAGAGGGATGTGAGGGAAAAGATCCTAAGATGGAAACCATCTGGACGTGTTGAAAGAAAAGAGAGACGGCAGTGCAGCTGAAGAGTGGTAATTAAAGAGGAGACTGGCGAGCTACGATATTTGAGAAGTGGGTGGGAGCCAGGGTATGCTGGAAACTGTGGGCCTTGGTGAAGACTTACAGAGTCCAAAAAAAGGAGGCATTGATATGGCCTGATTCATGTTTTCTGTTTTGTTTTAGGCAAAGTCTCACTCTGTCACCCAGGCTGGAGTGCAATGTCACGATCTCGGCTCACTGCAAACTCCGCCTCCTGGGTACAAGCGATTCTCCTGCCTCAACCTCCCAAGTAGCTGGGATTACAGGCACATGCCCCCACACCTAATTTTTGTATTTTTCATAGAGACGGGGTTTCACTATGTTAGCCAGGCTGGTCTTGAACTCCTGACCTCGTGATCCACCCGCCTTGGCCTCCTAAACGGCTGGGATTACAGGCATGAGCCACTGCAGCCGGCCAGTGTTTTTGAAAGCTCATTCTGGCTGCTACATGGAAAACAAACTGCAGAGGGACCAGTTAGCAGGCTGCTGAATGAAGGGAGTGGTGACGGAAATGGAGAGAAGCTGTTTGATGTAACAGGGTTTTGGAACTAGAACAGCAGGATTTGCAGATGGATAGAATGTAAAGAATGAGAAAAAGGGAGGAATCTCTAGTGGCCTTTAGGCCTTTGGCTTGAGCAACTAGATAGATGATAGTGCCATTTACTGAAAACAGAAAGAATGAATTGAGGGGCATGGACTAAGAGCGCTTCTTGGGGGTTTTATGTTTAGATGGCCATTAGACATTCAAGTAGAGATGACAAGTAGGCAGTTGGGTACATACATTTGGAACTTAGAACTCAGAGCTGGAGATATGCACAGTCAGCCCTTCATATCTGTGGATTCAACCAATTGTAGTAAAAAAAAATCTATCAATCAATCTATCTATCTATACATACATACATACATACATAAATACATATATTTTTTTAAGACAGAGTCTCACTCTGTGGCCCAGGCTGAAGTGCAGTGGCACAATCTCGGCTCACTGCAACCTCCACTTCCTGGGTTCAAGCGATTTTCCTCCCTCAGCCTCCTGAGTAGCTGGGATTACAGGTGCATGCCACCACGCCCAGCTAATTTTTGTAATTTTAGTAGAGATGAGGTTTCACCATGTAGGCCAGGCTGGTCTTGAACTCCTGACCTCAAGTGATCTGCCTGCCTCAGCCTCTCAAAGTGCTGGGATTACAGGCATGAGCCACTGCCCCCAGCCCAAAAATATTTTTGAAATAATAATACAGCAATAAAAAATAATACTAATTTTAATATACAGTATAATAACAATTTAAATAGCATTATCTTGTAATAAGTATTACAAGTAATCTAGAGCTAATTTGAAGTACACGGAAGGATGTGCATAGGTTATATGCAAATATGAAATTTGCAATATATGCAAATATAACACATAACTATGGCATTTCATATAAAGGACTTGAACATCCAAAATTTTTGGCATCTGAAGGGTTCCTGGAACCAATCCCCTACAGATGCTGAAGGGCGACTGTATATAGGAATCACTGACACGTTGACAGTATAAAGACCAAGGGTGTGGATGAGATCACTAAGAGGGTATAGATGAGAAAAGAAAGAGGGCTTTGACCAAATTCTCAAGTGTGCCATCATGAAGGGTCAAAGAATGGAGATCTCAAGAAGCCGAAGAACTGTTAAGATATTAGTTAGTGGTCTGGAAAGACAGAAGATGGGTTTTGGGGGTAGGGTGCTGAAATGTAAGGTCTTAGAAGTAGTATAGTTATTGATGATGATGAAGTCAAAGACTTGACCTTAGAATGGGCCACTGAGGACTGGACTTAGAGGTCCAGGAGGGAAAAATCAACTTAAAGGGACCAAGAATGAATAGTTACAAAGGTAGGAGGAAAACCTGAAGGGTGTGGGGTCATAGAACCAAAAGAAACATGTTTGAAGCAGGAGGAAGTGGTCATCTTGCTTGATCATTGCTGAGAAGTTAAGGTAACAACAGACTAGTGTGCCCACTGGATTTGGCAGCATGAAAGATGTTGGCATTCTTGGTAAGAGCAATTTCAGTAGAGTGGTGAGGTGGGGAGCCTAAAGAGAGTGTGTTGAAGAGTGATGAGATTCAAGGAAGTAGGAATGAAGGGGGAAAAATGAGTAGTATCTGGAGGGCAAGCAGAGTCAAGGGAGGTTTGTTGTTTCATGTTGTGTTGTTAAGATGTAAGTACATGCATCTATGTGTTGACTGGAATGTTCCATTGGGGAGAGACAGAGATTATCTGGTGTTGCAGGACAAAAAGCATGTAATTGCAGAAGCAAAGCCCTTGACAAGGTGAGAGTTAGCCTTCAAAAGGAGCAAGAGGACTTCATTTATGGTAACAGGAAAGAAGGCAGAGTGTGGGTTGTGGTAATACAATTGTAAACAATGCTGCTCTGATCATTTACACAAGTTTTTGTATGAATATGTCTTCAGTTCTTTTGGGAATATACCTATGAATGAAATTGCGGGTCATATGATAATTCTGTTTGTTTTTTAGAGACAGGGCTGCTCTTTTGCCTAGGCTGGAGTGCAGTGATGTGATCATGGCTTATTACAGCCCTGACCTCCTGGGCGCAAGAGATTCTCCCACCTCAGCCTCCCAAATAGCTGGGACCACAGGTGCATATCATCATGTCTGGCTAATTTTTAAATTTTTTTTGTAGAGATGGGGTCTCACTATGTTGCCCAGGCTTATGTTTAATTTTTTGAGGAACTGCTATATGGCTTTCCAAAGTGCTTGCACCATTTTATATCCTCATCAGTAGTACATGAGGGTTCCAATTTCTCCACACCTTCATCAACACTTGTTAGTGTCTGTCTTTCTGGTTATAGCCATGCTGGTGGATATGAAGTGGTACCCTATTGTAGTTTTTATTTGTAGTTCCCTATTGACTAACGATGTTGAGCATCTTTTCCTGTATTTATTAGCCACCTATATTTCTTGTTTGGAGAAATGTCTGTTAAAATCCTTTGCCTCTTTTTGTTTTGTTTTGATTGTTTCAGCTATCCCGGATCTTCTGTATTTCCATATAAATTTAGGATTCGTTTTCCAATTTCTGCAGAAAAAAAAAGGCAGTTTGTATTTGTCCTTTTGTTGTTGAATTGTAAAACTTTTAAAATGTATTTTGGATACTAGACTTTTATCAGATGATGATTTGCAGTTTCAGTGGGCCATCTTTTCACTTTCCTGACAGTGTCTTTTGAAGCACAGAGTCTCTAATTTTGAAGACATCATGCTCATCTATTTTTCTTTGGTTGCTCGTGCTTTTAGTGTCATCATCCCTTGTCTAATCCAAGGTCACAAAGACTTATGTCTATGTTTTCTTAAAAGAGTTGTATAGTTCTAGCTCTTACATTTAGGTCTTTGATTCAGTTTAATTTTTTTTTTTGAGATGGAGTCTTGCTCTGTTGCCAGGCTGGAGTGCAGTGGCGCGATCTTGGCTCACTGCAACCTCTGCCTCCTGGGTTCAAGCGATTCTCGTGCCTCAGCCTCCCGAGTAGCTGGGATTATAGGCGTGTGCCACCACACCCAGCTAATTGCTTGTATTTTTTAGTAGATTCGGGGTTTCACCATGTTGGCCAGGATGGTCTTGATCTCCTGACCTTGTGATCCACCCACCTCGGCCTCCCAAAGTGCTGGGATTACAGGCATGAGCCACCGCACCCAGCCTTTAATTTTTGTACACGGTATGAGTTAGGGGTTCAGCTTCATCCTTTTGCATAGGATACCCAATTGTCCTAGCTCCATTTGTTGAAAGACTATTATTTCTCCCAGGAATCATCTTGGCATCCTTGCCAAAACTCAATTAACCAAGGCTGGGCATGGTGGCTCATACCTGTAATCCCACTATTTTGAAAGGTCAAGGAAAGAGGATCACTGGAAACCAGGAGTTTGAAACCAGCTTTGGCAACATAATGAGACCTTGTCTCTACAAAAAAAATTGTTTAAATTAGCTGAGCACAGTAGTATACACCTGTAGTCTTAGGTGCTTGGGAGGCTGAGGCAGAAGGATTGCTTGAACCCAGTAATTCAAGAGTATAGTGATCTATTATCAAGCTACAGCACTCTAGCCTGGGCAACAGAGCAACCCTGTCTCAAAAGAAAAACAGAAAAGAAAAGAAAAAGATCAATTGAAAAATATGTGCTGGGCGCAGTGGCTCACGCCTGTAATCCCAGCACTTTGAGAGGCCAAGGAGGGAGGATCACGAGGTCAGGAGTTCGAGACCAGCCTGACCAACATGGTGAAACCCCATCTCTACTAAAAATATTAAAAAATTAGCCAGGCGTGGTGGTGCATGCCTGTAATCACAGCTACTCAGGAGGCTGAGGCAGGAGAATCGCTTGAACCAGGGAGGCGAAGGCTGTAGTGAGCTGAGATCGTGCCATTGCACTCCAGCCTGGGAGATAGAGGGAGACTCCTTCTCAAAAAAGAAAGAAAGAAAAATGTGCATTCTTCTGTCTTGTTTATTTCTGGTTTCTTTATTTTTGGACTCTCAATTCCATTCCATTGATCCATATGTCCATCCTTATGTCAGTACCACATTGTCTTGATTATTTTAACTTTACTGTAAATTTGAATTGAGAAATGTGAGTTCTCCAACTTTGCTTTTCTTTCTCAGGATTGCTTTGGCTATTCTGGAGCTTCTGTATTTCCACATAAATTTAGGATCAGTTTACCAATTTCTGCAAAAAAAGAAAAAAAAAGCGGTTTGAGATAGAGTTTCGCTTTTGTCACCCAGGCTGGAGTGCAATGGTGCAGTCTTGGCTCACCGCAACCTCCACCTCCTGGGTTCAAGCAATTCTCCTGCCTTGGTCTCCCAAGTAGATGGGACTACAGGTGCACACCACCACGTACAGCTAATTTTGTATTTTTTTTTTTTTTTTAGTAGATACGGGGTTTCTCCATGTTGGTCGGGCTCGTCTCGAACTCCCGACCTCAGGTGATTCGCCCGCCTCGGCCTCCCAAAGTGCTGGGATTACAGGTGTGAGCCACCTCGCCTGGATGTTTGCATTTTTTAAATGATTTTATTTTAGAATCGGGGGTACATGTACTTGTAGTTACATGGGTACATTGCATAGTGATGGGGATCAGGCTTCTATTGTATCCAGTGTACAAACAATGAACATTGTACCTGATAGGTAATTTTTCAACTCTCACCCCTCTCTCAACCTCCCTCCAGAGCAGCTTCGATTTTGATAGGGATTATACTGAATCTGAAGATCAATTTGGCAGGAATTGCCATCTTAATGATATTAAGTATTCTAATCTATGAATTTAGGATGTCTATTTACTAATGTCTTAATTTCTTTTCTTTTTAAGAGATAAGATCTCGCTCTGTTGCTCACTGTGAACTCCTGGGCTCAAGCAGTCCTTCCACTTCAGCCTCCCAAGTAGCTAGGACCACAGGTGCCACACACCCAGCTAATTTGCAGGCAGTCGGGGGGAGGGTAGAGATGGGGTCTCATTATGTTGTCCTGGCTGGTCTTGAACTCCTGACCACAAATGATCCTCCCTCCTTGGCCTCCCACAGTGCTGGTATGAGCCAGTGTGCCTGGCCTTTCATTTCTTTCATGTTACTGGTTTTAAGCAGAAGAATATAGTGATTTGATTCATACTTTAAGAAGATTACTCAGTAGTGTGGAAAAATAACTGGTGGGCAAGAGATGCTACGTGAACAAGGGCAACAGTAGCAGAGACAAAGAGGAAGTCACTCATTACAGAAATATTTATGGACATAAATTGACAGGACTTGGTGATTGACTTTATGTAGAAAGAAAGAGCAGAGTAAAGAATGACCCATAGCTTTTTGACTTGGGTACATCATGATGCCACCAATTGAGACAGGAAAATACAGTTTGGGGGGAAAGATGAAGTGATCAGTTGGTGCCTGCTACTTCAGGTGGTGATGGGACCCCCAGGTGGAAAGGTAAGGTAGTTGGATATCTGAGTCCAATGCTAAGAGGAGAATCTAGTCTGGGAATAGTGATTTGAGATTCATCTTATAAAAGGAGAGCCATGAGAGTGCACAAGCCAACCAATGGGAAAAGTAAAGGAAGCAGAAAGAACGCAAGAAAATCTAGTAATTGAAAGGTTCAGCTGATGACAAAAAGTCCACAAAGAAGACTGAGAAGGAACCACCAGAGAGGCAGGAGGAAGCTCCAGAAAGAGATGCAGGGAAAGTGGCTACTTAAGGACTGAAATGCTTCCATTGGAATTAGCCAAATTAGAAGTCACTGGTGACCATGGCAAGGACTCTTCCAGCTGAAGCTGAAGCCACACTACTGTGAATGGAAGAGGAAGTGAGAGTTGGGAAGGTGGAGACTGCAAATAAAGATAACTCACTCCAGAGGTTTGCCAGCAAAGGGAAAAGAAGTGAAAAGCAGTCACTGGAAATGTAAAGAGGGTCAAGGGGAGGTTGTGCTTTTTAAGACAAAAGACTTGGGTGAGTTTATAGGCTGATGGGATGAAAGCAGATGAAAGGGAGAGGACGAGGGATGAAGAGGAATCTTTGTAGAGCTGGGAGGAGTAAGGAGGCAGAGGAATTATTTTTTATTAACCCTGCTTAATTCTATACTAATTTTTATTCTATGAAATTCTATAAAAATTCTAGACTAATTTAAAAAAATTTGTTTATATGGGCCGGGTGCAGCAGCTCGCACCTGTAATCTCAGCACTTTGGGAGGCCAACGTGGATAAATCACCTAAGGTCAGGACGAGCCTGGCCAACATGGTGAAACCCCATCTCTACTAAAAATATGAAAATTAGCCGGGCATGGTGGTTGGCACCTGTAATACCAGCTACCCAGGAGGTTGAGGTACAAGAATCACTCGAACCTGTGAGATGGAAGTTGCAGTGAACCAAGTTGGCACCACTGCGCTACAGCCTGGGTAACAGAGTGAGACTCTATCTAAAAAAATAAATATATATTTTTTTTCGTATGGAGGTGAGAGGACTTAGAACAGTGGTTTTCAGACGTTAATGTGCATATGAGTTACCTATCTCAAATCGGCTCCCTCTCTCCATCTTGATAGCTACCATTCTGGTCCAAGTCCAAGCCTCCTACAGGCCTTATCTCTCACTGGGACAACTGAGCTGGCCTTCAGATGCTCAACCCTGTGGTTTAGGCTTGGTGGTGAAGAGGCCAGGAGGGGCTAACTGAATGGAAGAAAACAGAAGGGGCCGGTACAGGGGGTCCGAATGCAGGCATGCTCCTGGGGAGGACTTGGTGATGCCTGGGGCTGGGATTTCAGAGAAGGCTGTTCTAGGCGTGGCTCTGGACAGAATAGCTAGTCATGATGAAGGCCACTGAGGACGGCAAGGAAGCGTCCCGGAGGACATTCACATGGATGAGCAGGACATTAGGACAGAAACTCCAGTCCTGGATGGATGAAGGAAGGTGACAAGGCAGATGGAAGATGCAGTGAAGATGAAGGTGATGGGGAGGCCCAGCACAGTAGAGCCAGATAGCAGAAGTCTCAGAGGAGAAAGAAAAAAAAAATCACATGTGCACATAGAAAAACACAAAACAAAACATAAAGCCGAGTACACAGCCTAAAATCCCAGCACTTTGGGAGGCTGAGGTGGGAGGATTGCTTGAGGCCAGGAATTCGAGACCAGCCAGGGCAATATAGTAAGATCTTGTCTCTACAAAAAATTTTTAAAAATAGCCAGGCATGGTGGCATGTGCCTGTGGTCCCAGCGACTTGGGAGGCTGATGGGAGGACTGCTTGAGCCTGGGAGGTGGAGGTTGCAGTGAGCCAATATTGAGCCACTGAACTCCAGCCTGGGTGAAAGAGTGAGACCCTGTCTCAAAAAAAAGAGGGTGGGTGGGGGTGTGGTGACTCACACCTTTAATCCCAGCACATTGGGAGGCTGAGACCGGAAGATCACCTGAAGTCAGGAGTTTGAGACCAGCCTGGCCAACATGGCAAAACCCTGTCTCTACTAAAAAATACAAAAATTGGGCCGAGTGTGGTGGCTCATGCCTGTAATCCCAGCACTTTGGGAGGCCGAGGCAGGCGGATCACAAAGTCAGGAGATCAAGACCATCCTGGCTAGCACAGTGAAACCCCGGCTCTACTAAGAATACAAGAAATTAGCTGAGCGTGGTGGCACCTGTCTGTAGTCCCAGCTACTTGGGAGGCTGACACAGGAGAATTACTTGAATTTGGGAGAGAGGTTGCAGTGAGCCTAGGTCACACCTGCATTCCAGCCTGGGTGATAGAGCAAGACTCCATCTCGAAGAAAGAAAATGGAAGGTAAGGGAAAAGAGGGGAGGTGACTGGGGGACAGGGAGGGGGATGGAGGGAGGAGGAAGGGAGGGGAAAGGGGGAGGGAAACCCATGGGAGCCCATGCCTGGGGAGACCCAGCTTCCAGCTAAATGCACTGGGCCACACCTGGTTGTTAAATGTTCCAGGAAGGTAACTGCTACTTGTATTTCTCTGGCTAGGTTCCAACGCACTTTCATATCTCACAAGTCATTTATGCCTCAAAAAATCTAGGAAGCCTGGAAAGAAAATCATCATCCCCATTTGACAGATAGGGAAACTGAGGCCCGGGAAATGGCGGTGAGCTGCCAGGATATCACAGTGAGTTGATGGAGGGTAAGGAATTAGAGTTCAGGACTGGAGTTGTTTCTAGAACTTTAGGCCAGTGTGCACACAGGTGGGGCAGGGGCCAAGGCTTGCCAGGTAGCTGGCACTGATGGACTTTGACCACATGGCAATAAGGAAAAGAAGTGGCAATAACTTCAGACCGCTGAGGTTGACTAATATCCGGGAAATTATGGTCTGGAGAGAAGCAGGTGGAAAGTTTTCCCTCCTCAGAGGTCCCATACATAGGGCAGGCACACTCCTGGGGGCTGTGGCTTCACCACCTCTGACACACACACACTCAGAAGTCAGGAGCAACCTCATAGTCAGATAGGTTCAGGTTCAAGTCTCAGCTTTGCCACTGATCTCTGTTGTGGGGTCTTTAAAAAGTCCTTGGGCCGGGTGTGGTGGCTCACGCCTGTAATCCCAGCACTTTGGGAGGCCAAGATGGGCAGATCACGAGATCAGGAGTTCAAGACCAGCCTGACCAACATGGTGAAACAAACCCAGTCTCTACTAAAAATACAAAAATTAGCTGAGCGTGGTGGCCGGGTGTGGTGGCACACACCTGTAATCCCAGCTACTCAGGAGGCTGAGGCAAAAGAATCGCTTGAACTCGGGAAGCAGAGGTTGCAGTGAGCCGAGATCACACACTGCACTCTAGCCTGGGGGACAGAGTGAGACTCTGTCTCAAAAAATAAATAAATAAATAAAATAAAAAGTTCTTTACCTCTCTGGGCTTCAATTTTCTCATCTGTAAAATGGATTGATTATCTTTAATTCTGTGTTGTTTCAAGGATAAAAGAGAATCATCATCTATGCATCTGGAAGCAGGAGCATTTAAAAGGTCCCCAACCTAATTCCAGAAGGCTCCAGCAGGGGTTAGAGTCAAGAGGACTGCCTGACACTGACTGATAGAGAAGCCACATCCATGCACACACACGAGGTTTGACATCAGCTTTGCAGTGACCATTTGCGCTCTCCAGGGCAGCCCCTGGGAGGTGGGCTTTGGCATCACAAGCTGTTGGTGGAATGAGGGCAGGGCAGTGGTGGTAAAGCGGCCCTTCCATTCTTTTTCTTTTTCTTTTTCTTTTTCTTTTTGAGATGGATTCTCTCTTTGTCACCCAGGCTGGAGTGCAGTGGCATAATCTCAGTTCACTGCAACCTCCACCTCCCGGGTTCAAGTGATTCTCCTGCCTCAGCCTCTCGAGTAGCTAGGACTACAGGCACGTGCCACTACGCCCAGCTAATTTTTTGTATTTTTAGTAAAGACGGGCTTTTACCATGTTAGCCAGGATGGTCTCAAACTCCTGACCTCAAGTGATCCTCCCACCTCGGCCTCCCAAAGTGCTGGGATGGATCACAGGCGTGAGCCACTGACCCCGGACGTTTTTTTTTTTTTTTTTTTTTTTTTGAGACAGAGTTTCGCTTTGTTGTCCAGGCTGGAGTGCAGTGGCACGATCTCAGTTTACTGCAACCCCCGCCTCCTGGGTTCAAGGGATTCTCCTGCCTCAGCCTCCCAAGTAGCTGGGATTACAGGTGCCTGTCACCATGCCCGGCTAATTTTTGTATTTTTAGTAGAGATGGGGTTTTGCCATGTTGGCCATGGTGGTCTCCAACTCCTGGCCTCAAGTGATCCACCTGCCTTGGCCTCCCAAAATGCTGGAATGACAAGCATGAGCCACTGCGCCCGGCCGGCCCTTCCTTCCTTTTTTAACAAAACCAAGGCATTTAAGTGTTCATTGTAAGACTCCAACTCCAACCATACAGCCACATATAAAACAAAAAGCAAAATCCTTCTCCTCGCTCCCTGCACCACTCTTGGTTATTTTGGTGCCATTGTTGCTGGTAGGAACAATTTGTTCACAAACACCATTAAATGCATGCATATCTTTGTACTCTGGTGGGTAGGATAAAGACCTACAAATGGAATTTCTGGGCCACAGTTACAAATGTCTGATCATTTATAATATGAATGAGTACTACCCAATTGACCTACTAAAAGATTATCCAAGGACATCAACATTCCAGTGCCAGCCTGATGTCATCATCAACTGCCCCCATCTTCCCTTCCACCTGGCAAATCTGTCTCCCCACCAGAATCCCATGCACATTATCCCCCTTCAGACAGCAGATGACAGGGAAGCACCTCTGCTGGGGGGTTACCAGACGGGATGCCCCACGGGGCTTCCTAGGAGAAATAGCTCCACTGCCTCCCGTGGTGTTACTGTGTTCTCCAGACTCCAGAGGCTCCACATCTGACCCAACTGCCCAACACCCACAGCAAAGCAGGAGTCAGTACAGGTGTGCAGAAAGACACACAGTCAGTGGACAGCCCCCACGCCAGGCTCCAATCAAGCACCCAAAGACATCAGGCCAGCCCCTGCCCTCTGGGCCACTGCCCAATGGGGTAAGTGGGGCAAGCTGTGAACAGATGTTGCCCAGATCCCACAGTAAGTGCCTCCCATGGGCCCACTCCAAGGACCTGGAGAGCCCAGGGAGGTGTCCACAGTGTGGTCACTCTACAGAACTTGGACACAGAGACCTGGGGATTCCGGGCTCCTGCCTACTCCACCACTTCCAGCTGGTGGTCTTGGGTGAGTGGTGGCTGAACCCAAAGGTGCAGGAATGGTACCTCCCCGCAGGGATGCTGAGACTACAAGGGACCTCACTGGGGTCCACCCTGGCACATTAAAGGGCTCAGTAACCCACAGCCAGTACTAATAAAGCTCCTACTATGTGCTCCTGCTAGTTTGGAAACTTCTGGAGAGTTTCCAAAGCATGTTATTGTTTTTGTTTTGTTGTTTTGAGATGGAGTGGTGTGATCTCAGCCCACTGCAACCTTTGCCTCCTGGGTTCAAGCGATTCTCCCGCCTCAGCCTCCCCATTAGCTGGGATTACAGGTGGACATCACCACATCCAGCTAATTTTTGTATTTTAGTAGAGACGGAGTTTCACCATGTTGACCAGGCAGGTCTTGAACTCCTGACCTCAGGCGATCCGCCTGCCTAGGCCTTCCAAAGTGCTGGGATTACAGGCATAAACCACCGTGCCCGGCCGAAAGCGCTTTCTTACCTCATTTTTGTATCCTATTTTGGCTCACCACGACCTTAGGGGACAGGAATTATTATCCTGATTTTCCAAAAAGGGAACTGAGGCCCTCCCGACCAAGAAGGAGATGTAAAGCGCCTTTTTCGGCGTGGAAGACAAGGCTCGCAGGCGGTAAATGTAAGCGCAGAGAGGGAAGACGATTTGCCTGAGGTCACACAGCAGGCAGGGTGAGACCCCAGTCCCCAGTAGCTCTTTCACCGCCCCCGCTGCCCCTCTCAGTACCAGCCCTGTCCCCGGGGGCTTTCCGCCCAGGCGCCCCCCAGGTCACGGGAACCACAGCTCCCGTGCAGCCCCAAGCTCGCCCGCGGGCCCGGGCGGGGCGGCTCCTCGGAGCCTCAGTTTCTCCTTGTAGAGCGAGCCAGCCGCTGCGGGTGGGCCGAGAGGACCGGCGGCTGGGCGCCGGGCGGGCCGGGCGGGGCGGCACCTGACTCAGCAGGCGGGCCGCGGGCTGCTCAGCCGGTCGGACCGGCCGGGAGGCGCACGAGCCGCGGGGGCGCTGCGGGGCCGGGCGGCCCGGGGGGTGACGGGAAGGGAGGCCGGCCCGGCGCCGCCCAGCCCCGGGCTCCGGGCGGGAAGTGGGCGAGCGCGGCGGTGCGGGGCGCGCGGGCGACTGGCCAGCGGGATGGGAGCGGGGTCCGCCGGTGGTCCGGAGCCTCGGGAGCCGCGCTGAAGCCGGCGGCGGGACCTGCGCGGAGCCGACATGTGTCTGCGCCTCGGTGAGCGGTTGGGGGCGCGCGGGAGGCCCCGAACCACCCCAACCCTCCCGCGGGGGTGGAGCACTACGCCCGGAGTCCGAGCCCCGGGGGGGCCAGGCCGTACGCTCTGCCTCTAACCTACTGAGCGGCCTGGGGCGGGTCACTTTCCTCTCTGGGCCTCAGTTTCCCCAGCAGTGAGATGGAGGGAGGAGCGCTGCGGGTGTCTTCTTGTGTGGCTGTAGCGTCTCTTTCCCCTCGCCCCCTCTTTCCTTTCCTGCGGAGGCGCACGACTGCCCTCGGGGACCCCCGGGTGGGCGGCAGAGGAGATGCTGGAGACTGCAGCCCACACCTCACTCAGAAGGGACCCCGGGCCCAGGCCTCAGCTTCCCTAGCCTTGCCAGGGGCTCCTACTTGCATACCGCCACCTCTCCCGCGGCCAGGAGGGAGGGCAGTGGGCAAACAGGAGCAGCATCGGGGGAGCGGGACTAACGTGCCCCCTCCCTCCACTACCTGGGCACAGTGATGCTGCTTGTGGGCAGCAGAGAGCCCCGGGTGGCGGATGGGGGGGGGGTCCCTACTGTCTGGCCAAAAGACCTTGTGAGCCTCACTTTCTTTGCCTGTAAGAGGAGGACAGTAGCTCCCACCTCCTAGGACTACTATGAGGATGAGGGCAGCTCCCAAGAGTAAAGTGCTTAGCTCCGTGCTGGCAGTGCTGCTAAGAGCTCCCACAGTGGTAACTCAGAAGTGAAGCCGGCTGGGCTTCATTTAGGAGGCAGCACTTTAGGAGGCTGAGGCAGGCGGATCGCTTGAGTCCAGGAGTTAGAGACTAGCCTGGCCAACATGGTGAAACCTCTCTCTACAAAAAAAGAAAAAAAAAATTAGCCTGGCTACCTAACCGGAGGCTGAGGTGGGAGGATCACCTGAGCCCAGGAGGCAGAGGTTGCATTTAGCTGCGATGAGGCCACTGCACTCTAGCCTGGGCTACAAAGTGAGACCCTGTCTCAATACATTAAATAAATAAAGCCAAGGACGGCTCCAGGCACAGCCCCATGCTGGCACCGTGCCTCCTCTTTGACCAACGTCTTGGTCCTGGGATGCTGCTGTTATTGAGCCCAGTCCTGAGCTGGGAGGTAGGCACAGAGCTCCCAGGTAGGTGGGTAGATGGGGTAAGGTGGGCCAGGCTCCTGTGCTGATGCTTCCAGGCCCCTTCCTGCTTGGCTGGCAGTCTGTCTTCACAAGGCCATTTCAGTCTCACAGCGCCTGTCCAGCCCATCGTCTGCCCTCTTCTCCTAGACCTGCTTCAGCTCCAGAGGGTTCTGCGGGCTCCAGGGGTCTCAGAGGCTGGGTGGACCAATGCCTGCCCATTTTACAGGTGGGGAACTTGGGGTCCAGAGAGGGAAGGGGCTGGTGCATGGTCACACAGCAAGTCTGTGACTGAATGGCCCCATCCCTTCCTGCTCCCTGGATGCTGCCTCTTTGCACAGCTTGGCCCAAATGTCCCAGAAAACATCCAGAGATTTCGTTTTTTTTTAGATGGGTTCTCTGGCTCTGTAGTCCAGGCTGGAGTGCAATGACAGGATCATAGCTCAGTGTGACGTCCACCTCCTGGGCTCAAAAGATCCTTCTGCCTCAGCCTCCTGAATAACTGGGACTATTGGCATGTACCACCATGCCTAATTTCTTTTTATCTTTTTGGTAGAGATGGGGTCTTGCTATGTTAATCAGGCTGGTCTTGAACTTTTGGCTTCAAGTGATTCTCCCACCTTGACCTCCCAAAGTGCTGGGATTACAGGCATGACCACTGTACCCAGCCTTTTTTTTTTTTTTTTTTTTTTTTTTTAGCTGCAGAGCTCCCATATATTAAATATAACCAAACCGCTCTGCCACAGATGGGGAGACTCAGAGTCACATCCCATCAGGAGCAGTTAAAGAAGGGGATGTTTAGTTCTGGGGCCTGACCACAGTCTTCAAGTCTCAGAGCTGGCTCTAGTGAGGGGCTGGCAGGGCCTGGGGACCAGTATGGTGTATCTCCTTGAGGGCAGAGCTAGGACTCATAGGCAAATTCCAGAGAGCAGGTCGGGAGCTGGCATGTGCAGGTAGGGCTAGGTTGCCACTTTGCCACTGAGAGCATCTGAATGAGTCCCAATGTCCCAATCCCCAATTTTTGTTTTTTTGTTTTTTTGAGACGAAGTCTTGTTCTGTCACCAGGCTGGAATGCAGTGGCTGGATCTCGGCTCACTGCAACCTCCACCTCCTGGTTTCAAACGATTCCCCTCCCTCAGCCTCCCGAGTAGCTGGGACTACAGGCATACACCACCATACCTGGCTAATTTTTTATATTTTAGTAGAGACGAGATTTCACCATATTGGCCAGGATGGTCTCGATCTCCTGACCTTGTGATCCACCTGCCTCTGCCTCCCAAAGTGCTGGGATTATAGACATGAGCCACCACACCCAGCTCAATGTCCTTTTGACCCCAACCTCCCCCACTCACTCCTTCCTGCCCAGTACCCCTTGCGCTGAGAGCTTCCTTTTCACAGTACCCTCAGGATATGCCACACTTTCCCATCCACTTCCTCATGGACTCACTGAGAGGCAGAGTTCTTCTTCCCATTTTACAGATGGTGACCTAGAAACTCAGAGCTTTGAGTTACCTGCCTGGAGTCACCTGGCTCTGGGCAGTTCAGTTCAGCAGCTCTGTGAGCATCTGCTGTATACCAGGCCCTATCCACCAAGCTGAGTGCCGAGCAGGGCCCAATCCTACCTAATAAACTCTGGCTCCTTGTGGCCTGGAGAGTGACTGTGGGGCTCACTGTGGTACCCTAGGGCCTGGCACAGAGTAACGAACACATGAATCAGTAAATGGGGAGCTTAGTGGAAAGATCTCGAAGTCTAGAGCTAGAGACCTGAGCTAGCGCCCCCCAGTCATGACCCTGAACACTAACAAGCCCTACTGCTAAGAGCCACCTGTATGCTTGTCCAGGCTTAGAGTCCTTGAGACTCACAAAGGCATCCCCAACCCCTTTTATGGATGACGAGACTGAGACTCAGAGAAGACAAGTTACTGGCTCCAAGTCATCCAGAAATACATTTAGAACCCAATGTACATCACTAGGGCCAGGGCCTCGGCTTCCCCTTCTGCCCAGCAGGATAAGCCCCATGAACAGCCCTGACATAGCTGTCTCCCACAGGAGGCCTGAGCATGGGCGACTTCCGGAAGGTGCTGATGAAGACAGGCCTGGTGCTGGTGGTACTGGGCCACGTGAGCTTCATCACAGCCGCCCTGCTCCATGGCACAGTGCTGCGCTATGTGGGCGCCCCCCACGATGCTGTGGCTCTGCAGTACTGCGTGGTCAACATCCTCTCTGTCACTTCCGCCATCATGGTATGGCCAGGCTGGGAGGGTGGCTGGTGGGGGAGGATGGAGGGGGTTTGAAGGGTCTTCAACAAATCCCCACCCAGAATCCGTGGTAGGCAGCAGCCTCAAGGACTAACCCTTGGTCCGCCACCAACTGCCCAAGTCACTCACTTCTTCATCTATATAATGGGGATGGTAACAGTGTTTACCTCCGAGGGTCCTGATGAGTGCGGATGAGCTCATCTATACAAAGTGCTTAGCACAGTGTCTGGCATGTTGTTAGTGCCCACTATTGTGAGCTAAGATTATCATTACACTCAAGAAATATTCACAGCACCACTGGACAGAAGAAAGGAGCAGCAGGTGAGCTTGGGAGGGTCCCGGGGGATTTCACAGAGTGCAGGCCTCTGTGCTGGGTCTTGATGGATGAGCAGGAGTTCACAAATAGGCTGCCATGACCATAACCCAGGCATGTGGCATGTTGAGGCTAGCAGTAGGCAGGAAAGGAAGCTGGGATGGCATTCCGAGTACAGAGAATGTGAGATGGAAAGGTTGGAGGTGGAAATGGCTAAGATCTGTTCTGGAGATGCTAAGAAAACCAATTTGGCAGGAGCTTAGCATTAGGCCTGATCTGTAGCAACCACTCAACAAATGGTAGCCACGGTTGTGACCGGATATCAGTACCTGTTTGACTAGCTCATGAATGGACAGGTCTGGCAGTCTCAAGTTTCTAAAGCTCTTTCCTGCCAGTCAGCAGAAGTGGCCATAGCCTCTGGGGAAGATCCTTCTGCACATCAATGTCTGAATTCCATCCCTGCCTCTGCCTGCCTCTCTCTAGGCCTGTTCCTCCCTTGCAAAATAAAGCTCGGACAGCCTCCTGGCCTCAAGGCTTGGGAGAATGGGGGTCTTAGGTCCCAGCAGGTAGGAGAGGCTTTGTCAGTGGGCGGGGCAGAGCTGGGCCGATGTGTGCAGGGTCCTTGGAGTTCCTCTGACTGATTGTGAAGAAGGCAGGGAAGGCAATGAGCTCGGGGTCAGGAAGTCCACCAGGGATGGGCTTTGGGCTGGACCACTTTAGCCTTCCCTTCACCCAGTTCATCCTCACTGCTCCCAGCAACTGGGAGCCATTATTATCCCCGTTTCACAAAAAAGAAACCAAGACTCAGGGATTCACCCAAACTCCTGCGGATACACAGAAGCCAAACCAGATTGGAACCTATTTGTATCTGACACCAAAGCCAGTGTCCTTTCTGTGAGCTCATTCTGCAGAGCAGGGCTAAGCCCAGGGACATTGAGGCACTTTGTTGTGGCTTTCATGTGAATTAAAGATCCATGCTGGGCCTGGATCCCAGGACCCCCATCATACTGCCTGCCTCAGATGGGTCCAGTGAGGAACATTAGGAGGAAGACTGGCTGGGTGGAGCCCAAAGATCCAGAGGGTGGTTGTTGGGCTGAATTGTGGGGTGGTCCCACCCCTCGGGATCAAGGCTGCTTAGGGAAGTATGTGCAAACCTGAGCAGGGCTTGCAGGATCTGCACAGGCAGAGGAGCAGGAAGGGTGTTCCTGGTGAGAGGGTGCGTGGGTTTGTTTCAGTGTAACAATTTTGATTTTAGTTTCTTGCTAACTGGGTTAGTTTCTTCCAAAATCTTTTCCATTCCAGAAAGGTGTGTCCCATGCATACCCTGGCATGCCCTGGTGGCCCCAGGATACACAACCCTGGCTGAGACACAGCCGTAGGCAGTGGGTACTCATAGAAGGTTGCAGCCAGGGAGTGACTGTTTTAGAAACATCACTCCAGGCTGGACTATGAGGAGGCAGGTGGAGATGTGAGGCCCAAGCTAAGCAGGGGGCGAGGGGTGAGGGAGTCTGGATGGCCATGGTTGGCACTGGTGAGGTCATTATCCCAGAGTGGCCCTGATCCCCCTGTCCCTGCCCCTCCAGACAAGGAGTAAGGGCTGACTTGAGTCTTCCCTACAGGTCATCACCTCAGGCATCGCAGGCATCGTGTTGTCACGCT
This sequence comes from Cheracebus regulus, assembly GCA_963574635.1. Lineage (NCBI taxonomy): Eukaryota > Metazoa > Chordata > Mammalia > Primates > Pitheciidae > Cheracebus > Cheracebus regulus. The sequence goes on from CAUYQU010007465.1 coordinate 26,444, forward strand.
ACCTCCCCAGCACCCCCTTGGTACGTGGCGCCTCCTGGGATGGGACTGTGGAGGAAGGGTAGGGGCAGCAGCCACCCTCAAGGGCCTGGCCTCCTTGGAGAGGGTGAGGCTGACCCTCAGGGAGGTCAGAGCTGCCCATGGGGGCCAAGCACGACGCCCATTGACCAGTGGCCTCCCCCGTCCAGCGCTGGACAGTGTTCAGCTTGAGCGTGGCCTGTGCTCTTCTCTCTCTGACCTGTGCCCTTGGCCTCTTGGCCTCCATCGCCGTGACCTTCGCCACCCAGGGCAAGGCGTTGCTGGCTGCCTGCACTTTTGGGAGCTCTGAACTACTGGCCCTTGCACCTGACTGTCCCTTCGACCCCACACGCATTTATGTGAGTTCCCAGGCCTGGGGTAGGAGCACCAGGCCCTCGCAGGGCGGGAAAGGGCTCTTGGAGTCCACCCTTCACCCCTGACCCCAGCCAGCCATCTCTACCCCATGCCCTGCAGAGCTCCAGCCTGTGCCTCTGGGGCATCGCCCTAGTGCTCTGCGTGGCGGAGAACGTGTTTGCTGTGCGCTGTGCTCAGCTCACCCACCAGCTGCTGGAGCTGAGGCCCTGGTGGGGGAAAAACAGCCACCACATGGTAAGTCCCCTCCACAGCCCTGACTCCCTAGATTTCCAGGGAACCCAAGCTGCTCTGCTCCGCCCCTGTGTATGGGCCCCCACCTTGAGAAATGGGGCAAAAGTTTTCTCTCCAGGAGTGAAGGGAGAGGCTTGGCGGCTGGGAGAGGTGAGATCTCCCAGCAGATTCATATGGCTGACACCCGGCTCTCCTAGGGTCCTGGAGGAGTCTTGAGGGAGTGGCAGGGGTGTCTGGGCTCACACGGGTCATTCCAAGGGTCTGGCCTGGCTCTTGCAGTGGGGTGGGTAGTGTTGCCCCTTTGCCCCCAGAGATCCTTCCAGCCCTCCCCTCCTCCCATTTCCTGGATGTCCTGGAGGGGGGAGACCCAGGCTGAGAACCAGTGGGTCTGGCAGCCTCCTGTGTCTCTGCAGATGCCGGAGAACCAAGAGCCGGTGGAGAGCCGTGACCTGCTGAGCTGCACCAGCTCGGAGCCTCTGACCTTCTGAGAGATGATGTCTTTCCCAGGGCCCATGGCCACTAGGACCCTGCAAACAACTGCTCTGTGACCAGGCCAGGATTCCTGGAGCTGGCCTGAGAGGGCTCAATGGACTATCGGGGACCCAAGTGGGGCTTTCAACCCCCTCCCCCACCACCCAGGCCACTGCACTGAAATGAGACTTTATTCTGAAATTATTAAAAAGAACAGAGATGCTCCATTTGATTGCATGCAAGGGGACGGTTGGGGGGACAGAGGGGAGGACGGGCTCAGCTGAGGGGGGGCGTGTCTCTTTCCCACGCAGGATGCAGGACGCTGTACATGGGGCCCTGGGTGCATCTGCCCATCTGTCTGTGGGCCTGTGTGTGTGAGTGAGGCAAAACATGGAGAGCTACGTGGGTCTGTGCGTATCCAAGTGTTAAAGGCAGGCAGGGCTTCCTGGGACCCACAGTTGGCGGGCTGGTATCCTCGGAGGTTTCACTTGGTGGCTTAGCCTAGGGACCAGCAAGGACTGGGGTGGGAAGGGGTGAGGCCCTCCTGCAGGGAAGGCTGGCTCAAGGAAGCCTCTTTCTTCAACTCCACACCCCTGGAATCCTTCTCTCCCTTACAGATAAAAAGACAGGCTCCTCCCCTGGGCATGACTCCCCCCACCCCCCAAGATGAGACCTGCAAGACGGGGAGACTGCCCCGTTGGGGGAGGGGTCTGGCCTGGGGCTGGGTGGGTGGGATGTCTCAGTAAGGGGGCCTGACTGAGGGGCAGACCAAGCCAGCCTGTGTCTCTGTCGTTGCCTCTGGGATTAGGGGGTGCTAACCGCTTGCTTGGGCCTGGAGGTACTGCAGGGTTCCCTTTTCCGGAGGCCCCCCACAGGGCAGACCTGGGGAGGAGGGTTCCCCAGTCTGGCCCCCAGTCAGATACACACAAAAAAGAGGAAGCTGAGAGCCGGGAGGGGGCCGGTGAAGGCAGGGAGGAGGGGGGACCTGGCTCCTCTCACTCAGAACTGGGAGGCGCTGCTGGGGTCGCACTGCAGCAGGCGCACGATGGACGGGTCGCTTTTGGCCCCGCGGATGAACTCCTCCAGGGACAGCTTGCCTGCAGGGCGAGGGGAGCGGTGATGGGGGAGGAGGCGGCAGCCAAGTGAGGAGAGGCGGAGCGGGAGCGGGAGAGGGAGGGAGGGTGGGAGGGAGAGGCGCCCGCCCCGTCCGCCCCGTCCCACCCCTGTCCCTCACCGTCGTTGTTTGTGTCCATTTGGCGGAAGATTTTCTCAGTCCTCTTTTCCGGGGTCGACTCGTCCTCCGGCATCTTCATCACAGAGGAAACCATCTTGTAAATGGCCTGGGGGTGGGAGGGGAGGCGGGGAGTGAGAGGAGCCTGCCCGAGCCCCCACCCCCGAGATTCAGAGGCGCCCCCGGGCTCGCTGACGTTTGCTGCCCCCGCCGGAGCAAGGTGGAGTGGGGTTCACGGAGGCATGGGAGCCGGGAGCTTCGGAAGGCATGTCCGGGAAGGCTCCCAGAAGAAGGGGCTTTCAGGCGGGCCCTGCCCTGCTCGCTTGGAGGGCTGGGTGGGAAAGGAGCAAAGGCGCTGCTGGTGAAAGCGCCAAGCAGGCTCCGGGATTTTGGGGGCGCCGAGGGGTCAGGAGAGATGTTGGAGGACACCGGGGCCTGACAGTGGAGGGCCTGGAGCGGCGGGCTCAGGAGCACGTGCCCGGGGTGCGGGTCGGGGGTAAGTATCAGGCTGGCACGGGGGCTTAGGGCGTCCCGCGCTCGGTGGTCCCAAGGAGGAGCCGGCCGAGGGGCGACACCGCTGCGGGGACATCTGCAGCCGGCAGGGGACGCGGCGCGGGCTGGAGGGCCAGAGGGGTGGGGAACTGTATGCAAATGAATGCAAATGAGCATCTGCAGCGGGCAGGGACCGCCAGGCTTGGCTGGGCAGAGGGCGGCAGCCTCCACGTGCAGTAGCTCCCGAGGTGACGCGAAAGAGTGCTTGCACTAAATGTACAGAGCACCACTCAGGGCTTGGCCTGTGGTATGCCTTGGGTCCCAGTGCCCCGGGAGCTCGACTGTCTCCTCAATCTTCCGTCTTTATCCCACCAACACTTCCTCCAGGAAGCCTCCCTTCTTCTCCCATCCCATAAACTTCTGCCTCAGATCCAGCTTCAGCCTCCACACTGGTCTCTTCCAGCCTCTGTCCCTGAGGTCTGTCCCCCACGCTACCTCCTAAAGCTCTTTCCAAACACAGATCTCCACTGTTACCTCCCCAGCCCGCACACCACCCCCTCACTCCCGTCACACACACAGGCCTCCCCCAGGCCCGCCTTGCATCCAGCTCCTTTTGCTGCCTCCCACTCCTCCTTGGGGCTCAGTTTACAAGCTGTTTTCTTAGTGAGGTCTTCTCCGACCCAGGCTGGGTCAGGGTGCATATGGGCCCAGAGCCTGCCAGACTCTTCCTTTGCCGACATCTCTCCGGAAGTAATTATGTCTTTGCAGGGTTGTTCCTAGTCGCCACCATACAGATGAAGACCATGGGCATCTAGCTGATGCCCATATCCCCAGAACCTGGTACCAGGCAGGGACTTCCCTATTTAAAAGCCATTGGCACCTCCCACCTCCCTCTGTACCAAGTTCAAAGCATTCCACCCTTGGCATTCAAGATGCTTCACAATCTGTCCACTGCCGACCCTCCACCATCAGGCCTCCCCTGGCTAGGTGATTCTGCCAACAGCCAACACCCTGACCCTTCAGATTCTCCAGCATTTACAGTCTCTGCCTGGAATAACAATACTACCTACCATTTATCAGTGGCCCTCTCTGTGCCAGGTACTTTATATGCACTATTTCTAAACCTCACACCAGTCCTGAAAAACAGGTATCATGAACTCCATTTTCCAGATAAGAAACTGAGGCTCAGAAAGGAAATTTATGGCAGAGACTTGATTTGTACCTGCTTCCTCTTAGCTGCTGAAGGGATGGTGACGATCAGCAGGGCCTTTAGCATTAGGCACGGTCTGTAATAACTGCTCAATGAATCGTAGCCACGGTTGTGAGGGGATATTAGTATGGCCTGTTTGACTAGCACATGAATGGAGGGGTCTGATAGTCTCAAGTTTCTAAAGTTGGATGGACCTGGAGTGCCACCCTGGTTCCACTACTCACTAACTGTGTAGCCTTGGACAAATAACCTCTGTGAGCCTCAGTTTCTTCATCTGTAAACTCATCTGTAAGAGGACTCATCTGGGAGATCAGTATGAGTGGGTGGTCAGTAAACAGCAGCTCATATTAGTCATTACTCATCCTCCAAGTCCTCAAGTCTTCCCTGCCACTCAGTCCCCTGGCTCCCAGATGACACCGTTACACCCCTGTCACTGAGCTGGTCAGTGGGACCTCCACATCTGTCTCCCCCACCAGAGTGGGAGCCCCAAGAGGCACAGTCTCTTCCTTTCCAGTGTGTCCACTACCTGGCACAGGGCTGGGTCTTGAGAAGAACTGGGCCAGTGACCACTATCCTGTGACAGCCTTCTCCTGGGCCTCCTAATTAATTGTCTGGAATTGCTGCTCACTCATGGTTTCATGGGAGCTGGCTTGTCATTAATCAGGCACTGGGGCTTGTAGAGCTCTGCGTGCACCAGCCTTCTGGAGCCACGAAGCCACCATAAAGGAAGCCAGGTCCTGGACAGCAGAGGCCACCAGAAAGGGGTCCTGAGGATGCCCAGGCAATGGGTCTGGCTTGATTGATGCTCTGGGCATGGTGGCTCCAGCAGGACTGAGGTTTGCCAGTACACACCAATGTACCACACTAAGTGGTAGAATGTGAACATCCCTCCAGATTGGTCAGTATCCAGCTGTTGCCATGCCCAGGTGATCCTCCCCCACCCTGGCCACCCAACCCTACCATCAGGACCCTCAAATTCCCCTACCATCAAGCAACTAAAGAGTCAAATGCCTGGCCCACAGGAGTCAGTGACAAACATTAAGGCTTTTACCCCCTCTAGCCATGGGTATGGGGAGGGCATCACATCTCCACCTGGAGAGCAGGCCCAGACCTTAGCAAGAGGAGAAGCCAAAGTCAAGAATCCAACAGTGGCTGGGGCAGCAGTCTGTGGAGCTGGGGGACCAGAAGGAAAAGGATTCAGAGATGTTGAAGGAAAGGGGGCAAGAGCTTGTGCAGAGCTGCATGACAGGATTAGTCAGGGCACATTTCAGAGATGCTTAAAAGGCCATTCTGGCTAGAGCAGAGGATGTGCAGAGGAGAAAATAATAACAGACAATTGCTAATGTCTTCCAAGTACCAATTATATGCCAGGCCCTCCGCTTGAGTCCTTATCTCACTCTATCCCTCCAATAACCTTGTGAGGCAGGGGCTTAACACCCCCTTAACAGGTGAAGAAACCTGTAAAGCCTTAGGAAAAAGGCAGGCAAGGAAGTGGACAGGTAAAATCGAACCAGAGCCCTGGCCATCTTCAAGCCTGGGCTGAGGGGATGGGTGCTCTGGGAGGCTTCTGAAATAAAGCTAACATGTAGCACACTTAAACTTGTACTCACAAAGGGCATTATATCAGGTCCTTAAATCTTGTGAAGTCAGTATCACCATGTCCATTATACAGATGAGCAACCTAAGAGTGAAGGCCACTTCCAGAACTGGAAGCCAGACCTCCTGACCAGGAGTCCAGAGGCCTCTCAGTAGACAACTCTGAGTAGTGGCCAGCCAGAGCTTGTCTCCAGTTATGTGCTGTGTGACTTTGAGTATATCACTCCACCTCTCTGAGTCTCATGGGGTTATTGTAAGCAGGCACTGAGCTGATGAGCACCTCACTCAATGCTAGGCTCTTAGTGGGTGCTCAATCAGTTAGAAGGTGGCTGGGTATCCAGATGGAATGTGGACAGTGGTGCCAAATGGTCCACTCACACAGGCTGTGTGGCCTCAAGCAAATCCCTTTATCTCTCTGAGCATCCATTTCATCTGGTGTAAATAAGGATCAATAAGACATAACTGGACTGTGCTGTGCAGAAATGTCAATTCATAAAAAATAAAGAAGGGATGAGGAGCTATCCTGGATTAAAGGGGCTAAAGAGACATGAGAACTAGATGCAATGCACGACCCCAGGTCAGGGCCGAAAGTGCTACAAAGAACATTATGGAGACAGCTGGCAAAATTGGAATATGGTTGGTAGATTAGATAATAGCATTGTTTCTATGTTAAATATCCTGGCTTGGGTAATCATATTATGGGTTATGTAAGAGAATGCCCTTATTTTTAGGAAATATATCCTAATGTATCCAGGGGTAAAGGGCGAATGTTCGGAACAAGAAAACGTTACACACTTGTGTGCACACATGCACACACTCATAGATAATGAGGAAGCAACTGTGGCAAAATGTAAATAGGTGAATCTGGGTAGAGGGTATAGGGGAGTTTTCTCAACTTTTCTTTAAATGGGAAATATTTCCTAAGAAACAATTTTTTAAATGGGATTGCAAGAATAGCCCCTGCCTCCACTTGCCTACGAGGTTTGCTGAGAGGATAAAGGGGGTGGTGGGTGCAAGCTGCCAGACCCTGCACCTGGCATTCTGAGGGGCCCAGGGGCCCACCTGCACAATCTCCAGCATCTCCTCCCGGCTGATGTAGCCATTGCCGTCCAGGTCATACATGCTGAAGGCCCACATGAGCTTCTGCTCCAGGCGGCCGCGTGAGGTCACGCTCAGTGCAATGATGAACTCCCGAAAGTCTATGGTGCCATCGCTGTTGGTGTCAAAGGTGCGGAAGACGTGCTCGGCAAACTTGGAGGCGTCACCATAGGGAAAGAAGTTGGCGTAGATCTTCTTGAACTCATCCACATTGAGGATTCCTGTGGGGCAGTCCTTGAGGAAGCCCTTGTACCATTCCTGGAGCTCCAGCTCTGAGAACTCCGTGTTCTCCCGCAGGTCCTGCAACATCTCAGGCCGCAGCTTGCTGTTCTGCTTGCCCATGGCCACCAAGCCAAGTCCCACCTGGGTCCCCAAGGGGGTCACAAGACAGAGAGGAGTGATCAGATCCTCCTAGCTACTTGACACTGCTTCAGAGGTGCCCCCCTGCCATCCCTGTCTCTCGTTAGGCCCAGTGAAAGAGAGGAAATGGCCCGAGATCACACAGCCTAGACCCAGGCATCCTGTGTCTGTGCCATGCTCCATGCCATCTCCCTGGACCACACACTTTCCTGGGGAGCAGACTGGAGAGGGAGGAAGGGAAGGGGTTCACATTTGCAGATGCGCTTCTCAGTGCCAGCCACTAAGCCTTCACAAATGCATACCATCTTACCCTCACAACAGGAGGTACGGGAACTTGCCCCATTTTACAGATGAGAAGGCAGGCTTAGAGATGTGATGTGGCCGCTTCAGGTCACACAGCCATGGTATTGCAGGGCTGACTCCTGGAGTTGCCCACAGAGGTGCAGAAAACCTGATCCTCCTCCATCCTACCCACTGCATTCTCATTGCCTCACATGTGCCTGCTCAGTACAGAACATACCTGCAGCCCAGACACTGCCCTGTTCTCCCTCTGACAGGTGTGCCCAGCAAGAGGCAGCATAGGGAGGTGTTACTGTGGGTGTTACTGTGATCTAGTTAGATCACCTAGGTTTGAATCCCAGCTCCTCCTCTTACCAGCTATGTGACCTTGGGCAAGTTCCTTAAACTCTCTCTGCCTCATCTTTAAAGTGGTGTCATAACAGTACTTACCTAAGAGGATTGTTGTGGGAATTAAATTAGTTAATAGGTGTGAAGCACTTAGAACCATGGCTGCATAGATAAGTGCTACATAAGTGTTAAATAAAAATGATTTACATATACCCAGGTGCCACAAAACTCATGCAAAAACTGTGCAAATGAATGTATACCGGTAACTGTATGCTTCACAGCTCACCAGATCCACACGCTGGATCCCATGCCACTCACGTACCAGCTCACTCCCACCCCATGGGTCAGCATGCCTCCACACATGGCGACATTCCCTCTGCTCCACAACTCACACGAACTGACACATGGCACCACGCACAACTCCCATACCTTGTGCATCAAGACACACCAGCCCACGACCGCACATGTCTCACACATGCCATCACACGCCAACTCACATGCTGACACCTCTCACATGGCCAGCTGCACGTGGGACCTTCAGGCACCCTTGCCGTTTTTCTTTGTTTTCCTTCCGTTTTCCCAGGGGTGCTGTCAGGTCCCAGGAGAGGGAGCTGCAAACCTTCCCAGACCTCCTGGGGGCCCCTTTTCCAACGAGACACCCCCATGCCCACCCAAGCCTCCCCAACACTTACCTTTCATCTAGTCCTGAAAGGTCCCTTGAATGGAGGTTAGATTGTGGAGGCTGAGTAGAACAACCAGCCAGTTCTGCACGGGGTGTAGGGGTGTGTGCAAGTGACCCCCACCCACTTAGGGCAATGAGGGGGTTCCTTGTGCATACATGTGCATGAAGCTCTGCACACATGTGAATGGGTGTATTGTGACTGCATGTGCTCATGCATGATGTGTGCTGCTGCTTTTTGCACTGCATTCGCCTGCGGTGTCTTTCCATCTGTGTCGGTCCATGTGCATCAGATGTGCATGTGATCAGGTATGCACCCGTCACAGCATGAGGGAATGAGCCCGTGAGGCCATTTGGGGGACCCGTGTGTGTCCTCGGCGGTGTGTCACATGCACGTTTCTGTAAGTTGGTGCCCCTCCTTTCTAGACCAGCTTCTTATGCCCCAGGCTAAGGACCGGACGAGTTAGTGGGAAAGAACTGAGGAAATGAGAAGGGCTGGGGCATGTCCCTCACTGCCCTCCTCAAGGTCCAAGGAACTGGGTCACCGGAGCGGGGGCAGAGAGATGCGCGGAGCAGGAGAGCTCCTCCAGTGCCCTCCTCGCCCTGCCACCCTCGGAGTTGCCCTTCCCTGTTGGAAGAAGATTCAGCTGTCCTCATAGACCTCAAGTCCTCCACATGGGAGGAACCCCCTCAAGCTCGACCTGAGAAGCCAGCCCCGGGGACCCGCTCCAAACCTCCCCCAGCTCTGGCCCCCAGCGACCGCCTCCATCCGCTCAGTACTAGGACAGCGCTTAGCGCGTGGCCCCTCCTGGAGGGGGCGCTCCCGGGCGGCCGAACGAGGCTCCTCAGGGCCGGTCACTGGGCGGTCAGGACCCTGGAGAGCACCACGCGCTCCCCAGGGAAGTCCCAGTCCCCTCCGCCCCCTACCACCCCTGGGCAAGGATGCCCGGGAAGTGCGGGAGCGGCGGGGTTGGGAAGCCCTGGACGTGGGTCCCCGGCTCCGGGAACCCCCTGCCCTCATCCCCCGGCCCCGGCTGGAGGGGCCCCCACTCACCGAGCGACGCGGAGACACCGACTGCGCAGGGAAGGCGGCGCTGCTGCGGCGCGCGCGGCAGGGGCGGCCGGAGGGGCGGGCGGGACTGCGAGGGAGACGCCCCGCAGCGCTCACCCGGAGCCCCTCCCCTGGGGGGTCCCCGCCTGTCCTGGGGGTGGGGGAACAGCGCGCTAGGCTCCGCCCCGCCCCCGCCCCGAGAGAGAAGGGGACGCCCTCAGTTCCCCGGCCCCCCTCGAGGGAGCACCCTGCCCGGGGAGGAGGATCGCGGCGCCCTTCTCCTAGGCATCTCAGCTCTGGTAGCCGGAACGGAGGGGCACGGTACTGCCAAAGGCCTCTCTCCTGAGCCGGGGGCGATCCCTGGCCGCTCAGCCCCGCTTCCTTTCCCCTACCCACCTGGGCTCTGAGCCGCCCGTCGCTCCGAGAGCAGAATCCGCACCCTGGGCACCCTCCCTGCACCTGCGCCTCAACTCCCAATTAACAGAGCTGGGAGCTCTTCGGGGAGGATAGAGTGCCCATTCCTCCAGCTACTGAGGTCTTAGGAGTAGGGGGCCAGACACGCCCCCTTTCCCACCTCCACCTTGGAGAGCCGGCCCGCATCTCAAGCCCACCACTCCCGACCTCCCCGACCCCCTCTCAGAATTAATCCCACCTCCCAACTTCCGATGTCAGCTGCTCCTCCCACTCCCCCCTCCAATCAAGAAAACCCCCTCCGTCCTTCCCTCCCTCCCCAGCCTCTGACTGTACCGGCCGTGACAGGAGGGCAGCACCTCTCCTGCCTGGGGATTCAGTGGCACTTAACCACTGCCTGCCGACCCACCGCACAGCTCCTCTCCAGAGTTGATGATCCCCAGCCCAGCTCCTCCTGCCCCAGCCTCAGCAACAGTCTTCGAATGCTGGGCTGAGATTTTGTCCTTTTTCCATCTCTGGGGGCTGGTCCTAATTGTCCACACGAAGAAATGGGCTCAGAGGGGTTAAATGATTTTTCCAATGTGTGCGCCCTCATCCATTCATTCCACAAATGAGTATAAAACACTAGTTCTGAGGCCAGCACTGTTTTGTCTAGGTAGTGGGACTACAGGTGCAGACAATAAACAATGGACGCAATATACATGTTGATATTAGACTTGTGTGTTTGTGTGTGTGCGGTTTTTTTCGTTTCTTTTTTTTTTTTGAGATGGAGTTTTGCTCTTGTCACCCAAGCTGGAGTGCAATGGCATGAGCTCCACTCACTGCAACCTCCACCTCCCGAGTGCAAGCAATTCGCCTGCCTCAGCCTCCTGAGTAGCTGGGATTACAGGTACATGCCACCACACCCGACTAATTTTTTGTATTTTTAGTAGAAACGGGGTTTCACCATGTTAGCCAGGCTGCTCTCGAACTCCTGACCTCAGGTGATCCACCCGCCTCAGCCTCCTAAAGTGCTGGGATTACAGGCGTGAGCTACCGTGCTGGCCTAGACACGTGTTGTTAAAAGTTGGGATTGGAGTGTGGCAGTCAGAATGGTAGCAGATCCAGAGCCTTGGGGCCCATAACAAGGACTTTAGGTTTTTTATTCCAGATGAGATGGGAAGTCCTGGGGGAGCTTATGAGCAGAGTGAGAGGGTGTGACCTCCATGTGGACAACTTCCTTGGTCTGTTATGTCAAGAATAGACTTTGAGGAGTTGGGGGCAAGGTGGGAGCCAGGAGCCATTTCAGGCTGAGAGATGGCTGGGATGGGTCTGGTTTCTGGATTTACTTGCAGGTAAAGCTGGCGGCATTTGCCATCTGCCCAGACGACCCTTCCCAGCCCAGCTTCTTTAGTATCAGCAGCTCAGCCCTCTGGGCTCCCCAGGGCTCAAATCAAAGCTCCACCTCCAGGCTCCCAGACTGAGCCTCTCTGGTCCTCAGAGTCTAGCCTTAGTCCCTCCTGCTTGGAGGCAGGCGGGGAGGTCTCAGCTGGAGGATCTGAGAAGCCAGGCTGGGGTGGGGTGGGGACAGCTGGGCCTCCACACCAGCTCCACTGCGTGCCTTGGCTTTGATGTTGGGACCCCCGGTGGAGGCGTGAGACGCCAGATGAGCGTGGGTGGTTCCCAGCTGCCTCCTGCGTGAGGACCTGGGGGCTGGGAGAGACTCGCTGCTCAGCCCCCACCCCAGGGCCCTCCAGTGGCAAGCTCCCTCCCCTGTCCCCACCAGGCCTGGAGGGCCAGCTGTGCCAGGGTCAGGGAGAGGGGCCTGCCCTGCTCACCCCTCGGCGCCCTCCCCCGTCATCTCTTCCTCTCTCTCCTGAGTGGTCTGGATCCTCCGCGTCATCCTTGGGGGACTCAGTTTATCCCCATCTTGGGCTGCTCAGCCCCTCTCTGCCTCCTCCCCACTTCCCCAGCTCAGCCTCCTGCAGGTTCGGTCCCTCAAGGACTGACTTATTCCCAACACCGCCACACCTGCCACCAACCGCCTTTCTTCTTTGAGGGTGACTCTGGTGCCCTGCCTTCAGGACCCCAGTCTGCATTCTGTCTCCCCAGTAGATAGGGGCTTTGGAAGGCAAGGCCATGTCTCCCCCTTCCCATGAGCCCCCTCCTGCCTTTGTCTTTCCTGCACCTAGACTGTGTAGGGTGGATCTGAAGGCAGAGGGTGGGCCCGAGTGGGCTCTGCTGCTACTTCGAATCAGCCACCTGCACCCTCCGGGGGGCCTAAGAAGCACTGGAAGCTCACCCCCCAACAACAGCCAAAGAAGGTTCAGGGCTCCCCACACCGAAAGCCCTAGTGCCCTAAGATATGGCCCCCAAAAAGGAGGGCCGAGGAGCAGCTGGGCAGCAGGCCTGGGTCCGTCGCTCTGGACAACCCAGAGCAAGTCTCTTCCCCTTTCTGAGCAGAGGTCAGACAAGTGATGTAAGTGTGAACGGCTGAGGCCTCCGACCCTGGAAGCCTCATGTGTGGGGGGCGGTGTCCTTGCTGGTGATAGTCAGTCCCTCCCATCTCAGACCGAGGCTCCCAGGAGGAGGGAGAAGCAGGGGTGGGGTAGAAGTGGAGGCGAGTAATTGAAAGAGCCAAGCAGTAGCAGGGTCCATGGAAGCGAGCAAGCTCCAAGGGAGGGGACATCCCCAACTCCTGAAGAGGGAGGGGAATGGCACAGAAATCAGGGGCGAGCGACTACCCTCCTCTACCACTAACGAGGGAGGGACAGAACCACTCCTGGGATGCCAGAGAGAGAGACAGGATATCTCAAGCGCCTACAGTGTGCAGAGCACTCTGCACACGTCACTTCATTGGATCCTCAGTGATCCCGAGGAATCAATAATGTTACTGCCATTTTACAGATACGAAGACTGGGGCTCAGAGGAGTAAAGTCACTGTCTGAGGTAACACAGCAAGAAAGCAACATTGTCAGAATTTGAACGCAGTTCTGGCCAGCTTTGGTGGTTCACATCCATACCCCCAGCACTCTGGGAGGCTGAGGAGGAAGGATTGGTTGAGACCAGGAGTTCGAGATCAGCCTAGGCAATGTAGGAAGCCCCTGTCTCTATCAAAAAATGCAAAAATTAGCCAGGCATGGTGGCAGGCGCCTATAGTCTGAGCTACTTGGGAGGCTGAGGTGGGAGAATTGCTTGAGCCGAGGAATTTAAGATTACAATGAGCTGTGATTGCATCACTGGACTCCAGCCTGGGCAACAGAGCAAGACCCTGTCTAAAAAAAGAAAAAATTGAATCCAGTGCTGTGTGACTTAGGAACCCAGGCCCTCTCTGGAAGCCTCCCAATTGGAAGCCTCTCAATGAAGTGGGTGAAGGTGGCCCCTCCCCAGCCCCCTCAAGGCCCAGCCACCCTACCCCCGCCCCCACCCCCCACCCCCCATTCTTGTTGCCTCTTTGGTCCCAAACGGTTTGGAAAATCCTGACGGGAGCAGATGGTGGGACAGATGGAGGGAAAAGCATTTCGGGGCTGAATTACACAAACAAACATTGAAAAAGTGATTAAAACCCCAAGCCACCCCTTTCCAAAAGGCCCTGCCCACCCCAGCCTAGAGCACAGTGGGCTCTGAGGTGGGGGCCTGGGGGTTTCCAAATACCCCACATCTCAGCCCCAGCATCCATCTTCTGCTCGGCCCCCTCTCTGCCAGGGACCACCCCCGGACCAGAGCCTAGGGTGGCAGAGCTGCCAGGAGCACAGCCCGGGAGGGGGAGGGGGCGGGCCTGGCTGTTCCCAAGGGAGCTGGGCCCTGAGGAACAGCACGCAGGGGTGGGGGGTGGGAAAGTCCTGGGAGCTGGAACTGCAGACCCAAAGCCAGGGATGGGGTGTGAGGTGCTGGCGGCCCTCAAGTAAAGTTCCTCACTTTATACATGGGGCCCAGGTCGCGCAGCAGCCTTACCCACCCCACAGTGGAGCAGGACAAGGCCCTTGACCTCCGGAAGCCTTGGTTGATTCCCTGGTCTGTAAATGGAAACAATAATAATAGCACTGGAAGGGCTGCTGTGAGGATTAAGAGGTGCCTGGCATTGCGCCCGTGCCCAGTCAGTGCCCAGCTAATGTTGGCTGAAGTACTCCAGGGTCCCCAAGTGGCTCCTAGGGAATCCTGGTGTTGGGAGATCAGGAAGGCTGGGGCTGCTTGAGATGGTCCTTCTCCAAACACAAGTTTGGGCTTGAAGATCCTGCTGGCAGAGTCCCTGAGACTGCTGAGCTCTGCGAGATGGAGATGGCTCCGTCCCCAAGAAGAGCCCCAACTCCTGGGTTAAAGCACTGAGATCCGTGCCAAGCCCAGTGCTGGGGACCCAAAAGACAGAGAAAGTGCTGCATCTTAGCTGGTTCCTCAATATGAGAGTACGGATTTCCTGGAGTGACAAAGCCAGGTTCAAATCCTGGGATGGGCTTTTTCCTTTTGGGGGAAAGTTGGCAGAAACAACCCCTCTGGTCCATTTTCTGTAAAACCTGCCTTTCCAGCCACTTCCTGGACTTGCTGCTAGAAGCCTGCAGACACCCTGACAATGGTCACCCCAACACCTTCTCCCGCAGCCTGTCCTGCCCTTGGGCCCCCTCCATCTACAAAGGAGGCCAAGGTCCCACCCCATCTCGGATCCCTCCCCTCCGTCCTCCTCACTCTACACCTGCGTTCTTCCCACGTCCAGCCCATTGTAGCAGAGGAGGTCTCAGACCTGCCCTCTTCTCTCCAGTGCCACTCGCCTCCTGGTCACATCTGCCCAGCATTACAGCTCTGGGCTTCCCAAAGCTCCCCTGCTCTGAACAGTTTCTCTAAATCTGATTACCTTCCTCCCTGCTTAATAACCTCCCATGGCTCCCCTGCTGTCTACCAGAGGCTCTCTGAGACATGCCCGAACCCTCATCTTCCACCCCAGCTCTTCTCCCTCCACCTTCCTTTCCCCTAATAACATTCCATCAACCCAGCAGTCCCTGCCCCAGATGACCAGGCTCTTCCCCACACCAGATGAAGGAGCTCCCTGACCCTCTCCCAGCCCTAATCTCTCCGTATAAGATATGGCCATGGTGGGATGGGTGAAGTAATGCTGGCAGCTGGGATCACATCCAAGCCACCCTTGCCCAGCACAGTAATCGCTTTTCCCTTTGCTGGTAAAAGCAACTCTTAGCTGGAAGGGCCTCAGGAGTTGACCAGAGAGAGACAGTGACTTCCCTGAGGTCACCCAGCCAGGGCCAACCTGTTGCCCCACCCCCTCAATCAGAAGTAACCCCTTCACAGCCTCTGTAATCAAAACACTGAGATCTTTCTTCCACAATTCCATTGCTGGGGAGCTCGATCCTGCCACTCCTCTTGGACGAGACCATTTGAAAATCATTCCTGGGGTCATGGCAAAGGGACCAGTCACTTCTTTGAAAAGGAATGGAGGGCAGGAAACTGAGTCTTCACTCATAACTTCTGTCTGAATGTATTAAAACCTGGACATGGGCCAGGCATGGTGGCTCACGCCTGTAATCCAAGCACTTTGGAGGCCAAGGCAGGCAGATCACCTGAGGTTGGGAGTTCAAGACCAGCCTGACCAACATGGTGAAACCCTGTCTTTAAAAAAAAAAAAAAAAAAAAAAACCTGGACATGGAGGACATTTGAGACTTCAGTCAAAATTACGACTTTTTTTTTTTTTTTTTGAGACAGAGTCTCACTCTGTTGCCTGGACTGGAGTGCAGTGGCACAATCTCGGCTCACTACAACCTCCTCTTCCCAGGTTCAAGCAATTTTTCTGGCTCAGCCTCCCAAGTAGCTGAGATTACAGGCGTGCACCACCATGCTCGGCTAATTTTTTGTATTTTTAGTAGAGATGGGGTTTCACTATGATGGCCAGGCTGGTCTCGAACACCTGACCTTGTGATCCACCCGCCTCGGCCTCCCAAAGTGCTGGGATTACAGGTGTGAGCCACCACGCCTGGCCCAAAATTAAGATTTTAAAAGAAACTTCCTGGTGGGCATGGTGGCTCATGACTGTAATCCTAGCACTTGGGGAGGCCAAGGCAGGAGGATTGCTGGAGGCCAGAGTTTGAGACCAGCCTGGGCAACATGGTGAGACTCCACCTCTATAAAAACAAATTTTTTAAATTAGCTGGATGTGTAATCAGGAGGCTGAGTCAGGAGGATCGTTGAGCCTGGGAAGAGGAGGCTTCAGTGAGCAAGACCCTGTCTCTAAATAAATAAGTTAAATAAAAATTTAAAAGTGCCCCCTAAACAAGGATCTGCCTCCCAGAAGCCTTCTGGTGGCCCAGCTCTGCTGAGTTGTCCGGGCTGAACACTGCATCCAGTGCCCATAGCCCCGGGGGGTTCTCCTCCCAGCCTGCTCCCCACAACCCAGAAAAGTGGTTGGAATTCCCAGCCACCTCAGTGGTGTGGCTCTGGGGGCTGAGGGACTGTGCATGTAGCTGAGCTCTGGGACATGGAGGGCAGCAGACCCCGCCCCACCATGGGCCAGCCGAGCCCTCCCAGAGCCTTGGTTCTTTTGTGAAATGCCTCCCTTGCAAGAGCTGCTGTAGGGAACCTACAAGACACTGTGGAGGGTAGTGCACATGGAGGAAGCTGCTCCGTGACACTTTAGAGCTCTGGGCTACACACTCACACAGCCTTGCCGGCAGGTGCCCCAATAAAAGGAAAGGTCACGCCCCAGGTCTAGACTGCCACTGGCACCCCAGTTCCCTCCATAAGACTATGCATGGGGTTAGAGCCAGAGGCAGCAGAACCCAGCTCTGTCCCTGGGCTCTTTCCAGTGGGCCAGGATTCCTTGGAGGAGGGAGGAGACTTCCCAAAGGATCCAGGATTACCCAGAGTTCCAGAACCCCACCCCGGAGGCCAAGGTTGCCCTATCCCAGGAGCCCTGTGCTCCCAATTTGTCTCCCTCCCTGGGAAGACCAGGCCAGCTCTCATTCCTAGCACCTTAGGATCTCCTGGAGGCTGAGGATTGCCTCATTGTTTCCATAGTAACAGTGAACATCGGGGCCTCTTGAATCAGTGCAGGGAGACTGCACTGGTACCTGCAAGTATGCATTTGCCCCAGGAATCCCTGGGATGGGGCAGCCTTTGGTACATGCGCACAAACATATGCACACCTTCACACACACGCACACCCTTTCCTCCTCCCAAACACACATGCACACCCTAAAATGCAGGCATAGGCACGGTGCTCCATCCTGGCCCACTCAGATGCAGAGAGCATCTCAGGGAAATGAGGGACTTGGGCTTGATGGTATTACCCACTGCAACATTTATAGATACTCAGCACGTGCCAGGTCCTGCGCTTTCCTCTTCACATGTAACATCTCCTGTGTTCCCCACAACACCACTCTGGGATGGATGCCAGAGGGGAGAACAGGCTCAGAGAGGCAGAGTGATTTGCAAGAGGTCACACTGTAGTGGGCAAGGGGGTGGGGCTGAGCCAATGTGTGAGCCCAAACTGTTTGGCTTCAAGCCTTGGATTCTTGCCTTCCTCACCAGACCCCTGGATGCCAGACCCACAAGCACTCAGCCCAGGACCCACAAACACAGATGGGCGTGTCTGGTAGCAGGTGGGACGAGAGCCAACTAGAATGCCAGGATTCCTGTGCTTATCACCCTCGGCCATCATATTCTCTCGTCAGCCTCCAGCCGTTCCTGGGTTGGAGGTATGAGGGGAGGTTTAGACAACACAGGGATTTTTTCTTCCACTTATTTCTTCCCAGTCTGCAGAAAAGGAACTTTGAGCAGCAAGAACAAGACCCACTGAGAATCTCCTGCCTGGGAAGCCACCTGGGTTCCCTTCCCTTCCAGCAAAGGCAGGAGTCCAGTTGCAGAGGTCTGACTTCCAACCACCTCTGAGTTTTCAGCAAAAGGATGGTCTGGCAGTGTTGCCAGGAATGTAGCAATGCCCCTCACTAGAGGCATCCCAGGTTGGCAGGCACTGGATACACCCTGGTGAGGAAATTCAAGACAAGCAGTGGCCGAGCCCCTGAGACATCCTCGTCATCATTTTTGTAACTACCCCTGATTGGACACCCTTTGTGTCAGGCACTTTAAGATATGATACAACTGCCACTACTGCTAATCAAAATGGCAGCTGCTAGGAACTCCGTCCTTGTGTAGCTGATCTTCATTGACTCCTCACAGAACCCTGTGAGGCAGGCACTATTGTTAGCCCCATTTATAGATGGGGAAACTGAGGCTCAGAGAGGTTCAGGGACATGTTTACAGGCAGGGGTAGCAAGATGCAGGCTCTACCTGGCTGCTGCATCTGTGGTCCGCTCACCTGGGAACTGGCCTCCTGGGAGCTCAGCATCAGGCAGGGCAGCCTCTCCCAGCCGGGGTCTCCTCCCGGACCGTGCCTGCGCTGGGGCAAGGCTTCACGGTGGCCGAGGTGGCGCCCTCTGCTGGCTGTGCCCAGACTGTGCAGGGCCATGAGGGAGGCCCTCTGCGGACCTGGGTTTTGGGAGGTGGACTGGCCCTGGAGCCTCAGGGTCAGACCTCCACTGTGCATGGCCCCGTTCGCCAGTGGGAACAGATGCTAAGGTCACTCCGGCAGTCAGGGGCTGAGCTGAGGAGCGAATGTAAATGCGGTCTTCCCTCCCAGGATTTCATCCTTCTAACCCTCCCTCTTCTTCCCCCAGGCTGCCTCCACCTCCTCCACCGCCCTCCACTCTGGGCCCTCTGTTCTTGAGGGATCTGGGTGACTGGTGTGCAGCTGAGAATCTGTCTCCAAAGGCAAAGTCAGAGTCTAGGGTTTGAGGCCTGGAGCTGCCACTGACTGGCTTTGTGACACTGGGTGAAATTCTCAACCTAAGTCCTATTGGATGGGAGCCTTCCTGTGTAGACTCTGAAGACCTGAAGAGATTTGAGGAGGTCTCCTTTGTCTGATTTTCTAACCCATCGCTCCTCCTCCCCCCCCTCCTCTTCCTCCTCCTCTTTCCTCTTTCTTTCTCTCTTCCTCCTCTTCTCTACCCCCGACCAGAGGAGGCATCTGAGGCTCAGAAAGCTGGCTTACCTGGCCCTGTGTAACACAGCCAGGGGTTTCTGGCTACAGAATCTCGACTTTGGAGCTGACCTGTGCCCTGCTTCCTTTTCATCTCCTCCTATGTGTCTCGTCCATCAGCTCCTCCTACAAAAATCAACTTCTCTCTCTGTCCCTGCCACCAGCTGGGCCAACACCCCATCATTTCTGGCCATGAGACCGCAGCACCCTCCTTGCCTCCTCACAGGGCACCTGGCCCCCGCTCCTGTTCTCTGCTGTCCAGCTGCATGCTGGAGCAGGCAAAGTGAGCCTGTTAAAATGCAAATCAAATCCCATCTCACCTCTCTCAAAGCTTCCCATCGTGAGCGGGATCAACGTAACCTCCCTTCCAGGCCTGGAGGCTGTGTGCGCTCCAATCCCACCTGCTCCTCACTGCCTCCTTCTTGCTCCTAAAGCCCCAGGCTCACTGGCTTCTGTTTCCCAAACAAGCCTTGGCAACTCCTGTCCTGGGCCGGAGCTCCCTGTGCCGTGTGCCGCTGCCCTCTTTGCCTTCAGGTGTCAGTTCAGATGACTCCCCCTCAGCCCACACCACGGAATGTCACCCCACCCAGCCACTCTCCACCACAGTTCTTCATTCTTTTCAGGGCCACTCTTGGTCTCAGGGACCCTGTTGTCTTGTTCACGGCTGTGATGCAGCTGGCACTTAGTAGGTGCTCAATAAGTGTTGGTTGAATAAATAAAGCCCCTCCTAGCCCCAGCTTCTCTTGCAAGCTCAGAACAATCCTTGCAATCTAGTTCTATGTTTCCTGCTCCCAATGTCACAGCTCAGAGCCTGTAGCAAACACCCACATAAACATTCTGCCTCTCATGCTTCCCTTCACAGAAGTGGGCTAACGATTCCCCTTTCCCTCTGCCTATTTCCCCTCACTTGGCTAATTTCCACCTGACTATCAGTACTTATTAAGCTCAAGCACCACCTCTTCCCAGAAGCCCTTCCTGTTTTCTTCTCAAGTTAATTACCTTTTCTGTCCTTATAGGTCCCAGGTGCCTCCTATTCCAGAAGGCAGTCCCCTCTTTGAATTTTTTTTTTTTTTTTTTTGAGATGGAGTCTCACTCTGTCTCCCAGGCTGGAGTGCAGTGGCGTAATCTCGGCTCACTGCAACCTCCTCCTCCCCGGTTCAAGCAATTCTCCTGCCTCAGCCTCCCGAGTAGCTGGGACTACAGGCACATGCCACCACACTGGGAATTTTTGTATTTTTAGTAGAGACTAATGTCACCATGTTGATTAGGCTTGTCTCGAACTCCTGACCTCATGATTCACCTGCCTCAGCCTCCCAAAGTGCTGAGATTACAGGCGTGAGCCACCGCACCCGGCCCCCTCTGTATTTTAAGAGCACCTCTCTCCTCTTTCCCCACAGTAAGAACTCTTTAAGGACTAGGACCAGTCTGGTTCATCACTATGTCCTCAGCACCACCAGCACTCAGGAAACATTACACTAGCCTGGCGTCATCACTGCCACGATGGGGATTTTGAGGATTAGAGAGGCTAGACCAGTGT
>CAUYQU010007466.1:0-10691 GCA_963574635.1 Cheracebus regulus
ACAGGGAAAATGTGGCACATATACACCATGGAATACTATGCAGCCATCAAAAATGATGAGTTCGTGTCCTTTGTAGGGACATGGATGAACCTGGAAACCATCATTCTCAGCAAACTGACACAAGAACAGAAAATCAAACACTGCATGTTCTCACTCGTAGATGAGTGTTGAACAATGGGAACACATGGACACAGGGAGGGGAGCATCACACACTGGGGTCTGTTGAGGGGAAACGGGAGAGAGAGCAGGGGGTGGGGAGCTGGGGAGAGATAGCATGGGGAGAAATGCCAGATATAGGTGATGGAGAGGAAGGCAGCAAATCACAATGCCATGTGTGTACCTATGCAACAATCTTGCATGTTCTTCACATGTACCCCAAAACCTAAAATACAATTTAAAAAAGAAAAAGAAAAGAAGAAAACTCCATCTTTACTAAAAATACAAAAAAACTAGACCAGTGTGGTGGAGGGTGCCTGTAATCCCTGCTACTCAGGAGGCTAAGGCAGGAGAATTGCTTAAATACAGAAGGTGGGGGTTGCAGTGAGCTGAGATCATGCCACTGCACTCCAGCCTGGGTGACAGAGCAGGACTCAGTCTAAAAAAAAGAAAAAGAGAAAAAGAAAAAGAAGAAGGAATCTCAAATCAACAACCTAACTTTAAAATTTAAGGAACTAGAAAAAGAATAAACTAAACTCAAACATAATAGAAGTGAGCAAATAATAGTGATTAAAGAAAAGTAAAATACAGAATAGAAAAATAATAGAAAACTCAACAAAATTAAGAGTTTGTTTTTTGAAAGATCAACAAAATTGAAAAATCTTTAGCTACACTGACTGAGAAGAAGAGAGATTCAACTAAAATCAGAGATGAAAAAGTGAACATTACTATTGACTTTATAATAATAAAAAGGATTATAAGAGTGTACTCAGAGCATTTGCACATTCACAAATTGGATAACTTATATAAAATTGAAAAATTTCTAGAAACACACAGCCCACTGATATAGTTTAAATACTTGTTCCCTCCAAATCTCATGTTGAAATATGATCCACAATGTTGGCAGCCTGGTGGGAGAGTTTGGGGTCATAAGGGTGAATTCCTCATGAATGGCTTGGTGCTCTCCCCATGGTAAAGAGTGAGTTCATACTCTATTAGTTTAGATGAAAGCTGGTTGTTTAAAAAGAGCCTGGAAACTCCCCTGCTCTCTTGCTGTCTCACTGTGTGATGTTCCTGCTTTTTCTTTGCCTTCTACTATGATTGTAAGCTTCCTGAGGCCCTCACCTGCAGCCAAGCAGATGCTGGTGCCATGTTTGTACAGCTTGAAGAACCATGAGTCAGAAGAAGAAACATCTTTTCTTTATAAATTACTCAGTCTCAGGTATTTCTTTATAGTAACACAATTGGACTAACACAGTCACAAAGACTGAATTATAAATAAACAGAAAATCTTAATATACCTATAACTAGTAAGGAGAATCAGTAATCAACCACCCTCCCCTCAACACCATCATCACAAAAAGGAAAATTGAGGACGAATTGGCTTTACCGGTGAATTCTACCAAATATTCGAAGAAGCACTAACACAAATCTTTCTCAAACTCTTCCTCAAAATTGAGGAGGGAACATGTTCAAACTCATTCTATGAGGCTAGCATTACCCTAATACCAAAGCTAGAGAATGATAGTAGAAGAAAAGAAAAACCACAGAAAAATATGCACGATGAATATTGATGCAAGAATTTGCAACAAACTGCTATCAGACATTATTCAACAGCCCATTAAAAGGATTATACACCATGACCAAGTGGGATTTATCCCTGGGATGCAAGAGTGGGTCAATATATAGAAATCAATAAATGCAATACACCACATTACTAGAATGAAGAATAAAAATCACATAATCACCTCAATAGCTGCAGAAAAAGCATTTAACAATATTTAACACTTTTTCATGATAAAAACCCTCAGCAAACTAGGAATAGAAGGAAACTGTCATGGGATCCTTGGGGTGTCACTTTTCCAGCCAGAAGCCTCTGTGGCTGGTAGCATCTTTGCCTGAGTTTTGCTCAGGCCCACTGGGCTCATTCTGCCCACTCAGTCTGGCAGGCTGTGCTCAGTTCATGTTACCAGCCTGGATCGCATGCCTGCCAAGGGTGAGCAAGGCATGGAGTGGCAAGGCATGGAGTGGCAAGGCATGGAGTGAGCATGGGGTCTGATGACTGTGTACAGTCAGGCATGCTGGCTGTGGTGGGGTGAGCAGCTCCAGACACTAGCATATGTGTTGGCTCCTTGCTGCAGTTGGATCAGGTGTACCACAAGCAGCTTCCACTCTGGGCACTGGGAAACACAGTGGCACCCAGAAGCTTGGAGACACTAGGAATCACAGAGCCCCAAAGAGGGTGTCATAGCCTTGGCTTGGGGAGCTTTTAAGTCTAGGCTCCCTGAAGGGCCGTACCTCTTCTCTCCTGTTCTTTTCTCTCCTTCTCATCACCTGCAACACGATGGATGAGGGGAGTGTTTCAACCCTGTTTGTATTACAGCTTTTTTACTCCCACCATTTGGCAGGTCTTGAGTTCTTGTCCCACATCCAGGAAGAATGAGGTATGTGGACCACTGAAGGGTGAGCAAGGTGAAGAGGTGCTTTATTGAGCAACAGTACAGCTCTCAGGAGACCTAAAGTGGGTAGCTGTTTCCTGCAGGCAGGTCCTTCTAATGAGTGCAGCTCTCAGCAGAGAGGAGACCTGGAGTGGGTAGCTCCTATCTGCAGGCAGGTTGTCCCATTGCCTTCCTGATTCTGGCTGAATTTGGAGTTTTTATGGGGTTCAGAGGGGAGGAAGTGTGTGCAGATTGGTCCTTGAGTGGCCATGGGTGGGCCCAGAAAATGCATCATAAATTCTCACTCTGGCCCACGGAACTGGTAGCCCAGCCCCTAGGTTTCAGGCCATCTCTGGCTTGAAGTTGGGGTTTCACCAGAGACCTGCCCCTTTCTGCCCAGGAGCCTGTCTGCATCCTGCTGCTGTTCATGGTGCTCAGGCTGTGTGTGCCAAGGGGTGCCTGTAGGCCTGCCTCAAGCCCCCTTCAGCTCTCCTCTGCCTCCTTCCCATGCTTCTTAGCACCCAAAGTCCAGAGGGGGCTGAGGTGGCAGGGGGCTGGTGTGTCAGTACTGTCCAGAGCATGTGCACACCTGGCCAGGTTGCAATAACGCCCAGGCTCAGCCACAACTTTGCTCCAAACTTGGAGTGAATGCTGGGAGTAGGGGGAGGTCAGGCAGTGGAAGCGGGCACTTCTGAGCTTGTGGGGGCAGGAGAGCTTCTTGGGTACCTGAGAGCACAGGGATGCCCAGGTCTGCCATTGTGGCTGGGCAGCTGCAGTTGCTTCTGGGAGCATGGGGCTCCAATCTCACCAATTCAGAAGGGGGCAGAGCTCCCACCTGTTCCTGTCTCTCACTAGCTTTATGGAGTACACAACCACAGCCATGCACCCCCCACTGCAGCTGGCATCTTTGCAGCAGAATAGAGGGCCCCAAAATAAATCCTTCCTATATGGTTAAATGATTTTTGACAGGGTGCCAAGGATTGCCTTTGCAACAAATTGTGTAGGGAAAATTGGATATCCACATGCAAAAGAATGAAGTAGAACTCTCACACACCATCATATTAGGGCTCTCCAGAGAAACAAAACCAGGGGAATGAATACCTATCTATCTATCTATATATAGATACGTGTGTGTGTGTGTGTGTTAGCTCATGTGATATGTGATTATGAAGGCTGAGAAGTCCCATGATCTATCATCTGTAAGCTGGAGATTCAAGAAAACCTGTGGTGTAGTTCAAATGCCTGAGAGCCAGAGAACTGATGGTACAGATTCCAGTCCTAGTCTGAAAGCCTCCTGAGGATTGAGAGCACTGAGGGCAGGAGAGGATTTATGTTAAAGCTCAAGTAGTTCAGGAGAGAGTGAATTTAATCTTCTTCTTTGTTGTTACATTGAAACCCTCAACAGATTGAAGGATGCCTAACTACTTTGAGGAGGGCCATCTGCTTTATTCATTTCACCAACTGAAATGCTAATTTCTTCCTGGAAACACCCTCACAGACACCCAGAAATAATGTTTAACCAGATAGATATCAGCACATCCCTTGGCCCATTCAAATTGGAATGAAATTAAACATCATAACCGTATAAAACATTAACTCTAGAGAAAACATTGGGGGAAACACTTCAGGACATTGGTCTGAGCAAAGATTTCTTGGGCAATATCTCATAGGCACAGGCAACCAAAGCAAAAATGGACAAATGGGTACATCAAGTTAAAAAAGCTTCTGCACAGCAAAGGAAATGAACCCACAGAATGGGAGAAAATATCTACAAACTATCCATCTAACAAAGGATTAATAACCAGAACGCATAAGGAGCTCAAACAATTCTATAGGAAAAAAATCTAATAATCTGATTTAAAAATGCACGGGGCCAGGCGCGGTGGCTCATGCCTGTAATCCCAGCACTTCTGGCAGTATCAGAAGTAAAAGAAGGGACCTTTCTACAGATATTATAAAGATAATAAAGAAATGTTATATATAATTTTATGCTAATTAGTTTTACAATATAGATTAAATGGTCAGATTCCATGAAACAGAACTTTGCAAAACTAAAGAACAAGAAATGGAAAGTGTGATCAATCCTGTATATATTTTGGAAACTCAATTTTAATTAAATATTTCTTAGGCACACAAAAAAATGCACAAAAGATTTGAGTAGATATTTCTCAAAAGAAGACATACAAATGGCAAACAGGTATATGGAAAGGTGCTCAATATCATTGATCATCAGAGAAATGGAAATCAAAACTACATAGAGCTATCATCTCACCCTACTTAAAATGGCTTTTTTAGGAAATAAATGCTGGCAAGGATGTGATGGCTCAGGCACATTTGTCAGTAATCTGCTAGCTCACTCTGTTGTGAACGGGAAGCACATGAGTTGACAGGTCCCTTACCTCTAGCAATATGTGCTCCTTTAGCTTCTCCAAGTCTGGGTCCAAGTATGTTGCAGCTCCATGGCAAAGAGCACCAAGTTCTTCAGCATGTTACCCGCACGAATAAGTTTAGAAGAGGTGAGAGACAGACACAAGTTCTAGTATGTCCTAGGGAGATCCAGCTTGTCCTCGCGAATCCCAGTGTGTCCTCACACTCCCCATTGTTTTTTAAAAAAACAACTTTACTGATGTAGAATTTACATCTCATAAAATTAACCCACTTTTAAGTATACAATTAAATGATTTTTAGTAAATTTAGGTGGGCAATCATTGCTACAATCCAGTTTTAGAACATTTTCATCACCCCAGTAAAATCCCTTGTGATTGTTTAAAGTTCATCTTTGTTCCCATCCTAGTCCTAGACAATCACTAATCTATTTTCTGACTCTAAGGATCTTTTAAAAGCCTGAGAAATAATTGACATACCATACGATTTATTTATGTGGATTTAAAAACTTGTGGCAAGAACGCATAACATGAGATATACCCTCTTAACAAAATTTCAAGTATACAGTACAGCAGTGGTCTCCAACTTTTTTGGCACCAGGGACCAGTTTTGTGGAAGACAATTTTTCCACGGACAGGTGGGAGTGGTGGGTGGTTTCAGGATGATTCAAGTGCATTACAGTTATTATGCACTTTATTTCTATTATTATCACATTGTAATGTATACTTAAATAATTATACAATCGCCATAATGTAGAATCGGTAGAAGCCCTGAGCTTGTTTTACTGCAACTAGATGGTCCCATCAGGGGGTGATGGGAGATAGTGACAGATCGCCAGACATTAGATTCTCAGAAGGAGTATGCAACCTAGATCCCTCACATCTGCAGTTCACAATAGGGCTTGTGTTCCTATGATAATCTAATGCTGCCGCTGATCTGACAGGAAGCAGAACTCAGGCGGTAATGCGAGTGATGGGGAGCAGCTGTAAATACAGATGAAGCTTCACTCACTTGTCTCCTGCTCACCTCCTGCTGTGTAACCTTGTTCCTAACAGGCCACAGACCAATACCTGCCTTTGGCCCAGAGGTTGGGGATCCCTGCAGTACAGTATTGTTGAATGCAATGTACAATGTTTTACATCAGAGCTCTGGAACTTACTCATCTTGCATAATGGAAACTTTCTACCCTTTAGCCAACATCTCCCCATTTTCCCCTCATCCTGCTCCTGATAATCATCGTTGTGTCCTCTGCTTCTATGAGTTTGACTATTTTTGATTCCATGTGTAAGATGATGCAGAATTTGTCTTTTGTGACAGGCTTATTTCACTTAGCATAATATCCTCCAGGTTCATCCATATTGTTACAAAATGTCAGAATTTCCCTCCTTTTTAATGCTGATTAATATTCCATTGTATACTACATTTGCTTTATACATACATCCATAGACAGACATTTAGTTTGTTTCTACATCATAACTGTTGTGAAAAAACTGCGGCAATGAACACGGAAGTGCAAATACCTTTTGGATATCTAGATTTCAGTTCTTTTGGATAAATATGCAAAGTGTGATGGCTGGACCTTGTGGCATTTCTGTTTTTAATTTTTGAGGAACCTGCAAACTGTTCTCTGGAGCAGCAGCACCATTTTGCATTTCTATCAATAAAAGTTTCAACTTTTCTACATCTTCACCAGTAACTGTTGTATTTTATTATTTAATAATGACCCTCATAACAGGTTTGAGGTAATATCTCAGTGTGGTTTTGATGTGCATTTCCTTGATAATTAGTGACAATGAGTACCTTTCCATGCAGCTGTTGGCCACTTGTCTTCTTTGGGAAAGTATTTATTCAGGTCTTTTGTGCATTTCAAATCAGGTTATATATGATTCGTGAACATCTTTCCTCATTCTGAAAGTTGCCTTTTTACCTCTTAACTCTGCTGTTTCATTTGCTGTGTAGAAAATTTTTAGTTTGATGTAGTTCCACTTGTTTATTTTTATATTTGTTAACTGTGCTTTTGGGATCATAGCTAAGAAATCATTGCCAAGATCAATGTCATGGAGCTTTTTCCTTGTTTTCCTCAAAGAGTTGTACTATTTGAGGTCTTAAGTTTAAGTCTTTAACCCATTTTGACTTGATTTTTGTGTATGGTCTAAGATAAGGGTCTAACTTTGTTCTTCTGCATGGGGCTACCCAGCTTTCCCAACACCATTTGTTAAAGACATTATTCTTAACCCATTGTCTATTCCTGCCAATTTTGTCAAAGATCAGTTGACAGTATATGCTTGGTTTATTTCTGGCTCTCTATTCTGTTCTGTAGTCCTGTCTTTATGCCAGTACCATACTGTTTCAACTACTGTAGCTTTGTAATATATTTTGACATCAGGAAGTGTGATGTGGCGTCTTTAGGGTTTTCTACTTAAGTGATCATGTAATCTGTGAGCAGAGATCATTTTACTTCTTCTTTTCCAATTTAGATGCCGTATTAGTCCATTCTCATGCTGCTTTGAAGAAATACCTGAGATTGGGTAATTTATAAAGAAAATAAGTTTATTTGACTTACAGTTCTGCATGCTGGAGACACTACAGGAAATTTACAATCATGGTGGAAGGGGAAGCAAACACATCCTTCTTCACTAGGTGGCAGGAGAGAGAAGTGCTGAGCAAAGCGGGGAAAGCCCCTTATAAAACCAACAGATCTTGGGAGAACTCACTCACTATCATGAGAAGAGCATTGGGGGACTGCCCCCTTGATCTAATCACCCCCACGAGATCCCTCCCCTAACACATGGGGATTACAATTCGGATTACAATCCCCCTAACACGTGGGGATTACAATTTAGCTTACAATCCAAGATGAGATTAGGGTGGGGACATGGAGTAAGACTGTATCACTCCACCCCAGGCCCCTCCCAAATCTCATCTTTCTCACATTTCAGAACACAATTACGCCTTCCTAACAGTTCACCAAAGTCTTAATTTATTTCAGCTTTAATCTAAATGTCCACATCTATAGTCTCCTCTGAGACAAAGCAAGTCCCTTCTACCTGTGACCCTGTAAAATCAAAAGCAAATTAGTTACTTCCTAGATACAATGGCGGTACAGGCATTGGATAAATACATCCATTTCAAATGGGAGAAATTGGCCAAAACAAAGGGGCTACAGGCCCCATGCAAGTCTGAAATCCAACGAGGTAATAATTAAATCTTAAAGCTCTGAAATAATCTCCTCTGACTCCATGTCTCACATTCAGCTAATAAATGGGAGCTGAACAACTAGAACACATGACACAGTGAGGGTAACAACACACACACCGGGACCTGTCTGGTGGGAGAGCATCAGGATAAATAGCCAATGCATGCAGGCCTTAATACCTAGGTGATGGTTTGATAGGTGCAGCAAACCACCATGGCACATGCTTACTTGTGTAACAAACCTGCACATGTATCCTGGAACATCAAATCAATAATAAAAAATTAAATTAAAAAGAAAATATGAACATCAAGCCCTAAGAACAAAAAAAAAGAAAGAAAAACAAAAGTCATACAGATTGAAAATGGAGAAATACAATATCCTTATTCATAGATTACAGATAATTGTCTACGTAGAAAATTCCAAGTAATCTACTCAAAAAACACCTAGAATTAATAAATGATTTTAGCAAGGTTGCAGTATAGAAGGTCAACCCACAGAAATCAATTGCATTTCTATACACTAATAATTCACAAATAGAAACTGAAAATTTTAGACAATAACATTTACGATAGCTACCTCAAAAGTGAAATACGTTAGTATAAATCTAACAAAATATGCATGGGATCTATATACTGAAAAGTATAAAATCTGATGAAAGAAATAAAAGAAGACACAAATAAATGGAGAGAAATACTGTGCTCATATGTTGGAAGACTCATAAATCATGAGTCGTGTGTGTGTGTGTGTGTGTGTGTATTAGTTTCTCTCTATTTTTTGATGGAAATATATATGCATGTATAGTGGGATTTTGATTGAAATTGTGTAAAATCTATAAATTAGGTTGGAAAGAACTGATTCTCTCTCTCTCTCTCTCTCTCTCTCTCTCTCTCTCTCTCTTTCTGTCCCAGAGAAATTTGATCAACTGGTATCTCTCTATATGGAGAGAGAAAGAGAGACAATATCAGTTCTCCCCAACTTGATTTACAGATTTTACAACTTGTAGAGATAGGGAAACTGATTTTAAAAGTTATGTGAAAAATCAAAGAAACTATAATATCCAAAACAATTTTGAAAAAGAATAATTAAGTGGAAGATCTCACATTACTTGATTTTAAGGCTTACCATAAAGCTATAGTGATCAAGATAGGGTAGTATTGGTGAAAAATTAGACATACAAATCAATGGAACAAATAATGAAGTCCAGAAACAGATCCAAAGAAATTTGGCCAACTAATTTTTTGATAAAGGACAAAGAAAATTCAATTGAGAAATTATAGCATTTCCAACAACAATAACAAAAAAAAAAAAAAGAAAAAAGAAAAAGAAAGAACCTTGACCTAAACTCCCATTATACAAAAATTAACTCAAAATAGATCATACATCTCAAGGTCAAATGTGAAAGTACTAAACATCTATAGAAAAACATAGGAGAAGCTGGGCATGGTGGCTCACACCTGTAATCCCAGCACTTTGGGAGGCCAAGGTGGGCGGATCACCTGAGGTCAGGAGTTTGAGACCAGCCTGGCCAACATGGTGAAACCCCATCTCTTCTAAAAATTAGCTGAGCATGGTGGTCCATGCCTATAATCCCAGCTACTTGGGAGGCTGAGGCAGGAGAATTGTTTGAACCCCAGCTTGGGTGACAAGAGTGAAACTGTCTCAAAAAATAAATAAATAAACAAAAAGAAAGAGAATATAGGAGAAAATATTTTTGACCACAATTAGGCAAAGAGTTCTTAGATATGACATCAAAAACATGATCCACAAAAAAAAATCCAGAAATTAAACGTTATCAAAATTTAAACTTTTACCCTTAGAAAGGCACTGCTAAGAGAACAAAAAGGCAAAGTATAATTTGAGAGAAAACAATTGCAAAGCACATATCTAACAAAGACTTTATCTACAATATAAAGAACTCTGAGAATTCACCAACAAGAAAACAAAAATCCAATTTAAAAAATGGCCAGGGAGAGAGATCCAAGATGGCCACGTAGCAGCAGCTCAGGATTGTAGCTCCCAGTGAAAGCACAGAGAGTGAGTGGATGCCGCAATTGCAGACGAATGTTTGATGCCCACAGACTGGGAGATTCCCAGCGAAGAAGCCACACGGGTCACCAGCACGACTCTTTTGGCTGGCGCAGTGCTTCTCGGTGCGAAGTGTACAGGACTGGGTGCCCTTTTAGTCAGGCTCAGCTGGTTCCATCCCCACAAGGAGAACAGCAATTGGAAGCACTGAGGACTGAGAGCAAGCACAGCTGAACCCGGGAAGGCCCAGCTCTGTGGGGAAGGGGCACCCGCTGAAGGAAAACTAAGAAACAGAAAAAACTTCATAACCAACAAGCCGGACGTCTACTCAGAGACCCAATCTGAAAATCGGCAATTACAAAGACGACAGGTGGATAAATCCACAAAAATGGGAAGAAACCAGTGCAAAAAGGCTGAGAACACCCGAAATCAGAATGCCTCTCCTCCTATAGGGGATCGCAGCTCCTCATCAGCAAGAGAACACGGCTTGA